>JBBPTB010000714.1:0-15173 GCA_038093875.1 Boletus tylopilopsis | reverse complement strand
GATACGGTCGAGGCAAGTCAAGTCCTGCGTGGAACGCGCAAGGAGAGAGTTCCGTCGAGAGGGAGTCGATACAACACAGTGTATTGCGTAGAACTAACTTAGGGAGTCCTACTACTGCAACAGGGAGGTTTATATACTAAGTCTGACGGTGCACGGACCATCGGGAAGGTTAGGGCGTCGCCTAGCGATGGTGAGAAGGCCTAGGGATCAATGGAGTCCCGCTGTCAGGAAGATTGGAATAAACGGGACAGCGGGGTACTAGGTGAAACACGGAGCTCCGCTGTCAAGAAGAGCGGAACAGATTGGGACAGCAGAGTGACAGGAGAAATACTACCAGGATGACCCTACGAGTTCAGAGTAACTCGTGGTCTTACAAGCTCGCACAGTGATGGCTAAGGGGGAAACATCGGATGGGGTCGGATACCCCATCGTGAGGAGAGAACGAGTCCGATGATAAGAAGAAAAAGAATCCGGTATCCGGTAACCCGTACCCGGTATCCGGTAATCCGTAACAGTGTGAGGTGTTGGATGTTGAAGTTGGGGGAACAGTTGATGAGGGGGGGATGGAGAGGGACACTGAGGGGGTCTCGTTGCCAGACATACTTGAGAATGACTGCTTGCTTGAGGATTTTGGAGGTGCCAATTGATGTGAAGCTGCTGCATCCAGCGGGGCCTACATAGAATATTAACTATAGTCAAGAGAAGTAAATAAAAGCATACCGGCATGGTCTGGTCAGACACAACTGTAGGAGCAGTAGCCATGTTGTAAGCCAAACTGCCAGTGGCACCACCAGTTGGGAAAATGTCACAGAACTTCTTGTAGTGCTCCCATCCTTTGTTTTGATATGGTCTCATTGGCGCATTCAACTGACAACAGAGTAAAAACCAGAATAAATGTACTTGTAGACACACAAACCTTCTGTGCAACGTATGTATGCCAAACATTACCAGCATCGGTGCCTTGAATATCAGCACCTTTCGTGCTGTTCCAGCTAAAGCCTGATTTGTGGTTGCAGTATGTTTTGATTGCGTTGTACGTAGCTTTGAGCTAATAGATATCACTGAGTAAGATATGCAGTGGCAGTTGATTGCATTCACTTACTGAAGCCCACTTAGACCCAACCATCTTCTCAGTCTTGATACTGCCAACACCATTGAAGAGTGGTCTGATTGGGCAGCAGCAGCATTGTTGGTTGCCTCCTTGAAGTTCCCAGAATCACCACACTCATTGCGATGTTCATGAAGGTAGTCGATGAGGGCAGTGACCTCGGTTGGTGTCCACCTTGCTTTGTCTGATGACCCTCCGGGTGTTTCAGTACTGACCTGATCAGTCATCAGGTCAACACTATAGTGGCCAATGCTCGTTATGAGCTCAAAGAATGTCTTCAAGATATGACGATGAGCCAGACAGGCAGTAGTGCCAGGATAAGGATCAATGGACGGTGAAAGCATGGGACAGAATTCAAGGTTCAGAGGTAAGTATCATTCAGGCTCCGAAAGCTGAAGCCGGTTCCATGCCGAATCGCCAAACTCCACTCACTATGGGAAACCGAACGGGATCCCATTCAGTTGGTTTCCGTACAGGCTCTAAGGGTCATCTTGCTGTGAATTCTGACGACGCTGATATCGTACTCTTGTTTTGCTCAGTGAATGCCATATCCACCATGTCAGTGAACGATTCTGGCTTCCTCAGTATCAATGACATGGACACGACGGAAACTGTGACCCTAGCCCTGCCAGTCGACGAGGTCATGAAACCGAATACCCACCCTTCCATCCATCGCCTTCCTACCGATATCCTGGGAGACATATTCATCCGCTGTGCTGATGATTGTTACCACTTGCACGCCACATGTGTAACTCCGTGGACCGTACCTTGCTGGATCAACATCTCATATGTTTGCCGCCATTGGAGAAATGTTTCATTAACGTGCCCCACCCTTTGGACCCACGTTTTCATCAAATCTCAACGCTGGACAGAAGAGTTATTGGCCAGATCGCAGTTGGCATCGTTGAAGATACGCGTCCGATGCCTCCATCTTTTTCGTGATATATCCGAGTTGTGGGACTTTCTGGAGAAAGTGTTGAGCCACATAGAACGCATTCAACGGCTGGAGCTGGAACTCCCACCTTCCAGATTCGCACTTCAAGTTCTTTCCAAGCTTTCCTTTCACATGCCTCGCTTGCAACACTTGTGCATATGGATCAACGATGCTAAGTCTTTGGAATGGCCCTCGCAACTCTGTCAACTAGATGCTCCAACACTCCGTACGCTTGAGTTCATGAATTGCCCTGTACTGCTGCACTCATCCAAGCTGAATTCTTTGACGATTCTTCATCTCTTCGGTGTCCCCGAATCCCTTCGCCCGAACATGGAGGAGTTCCTACCCACGCTGAACTTGTTACAAGGCCTCGAACACCTTTATCTCAAGGATACCCTCGCTGATTCCACTGGCTTTCAGTCTATCGCAGTGATTAAAACTTCCAAAAAGACCGATCTACCCCATCTTTCCCATCTTTTGATCGTTGCTCCACTTTCGACGGTGGCCAAATTTCTTTTCCGCGTAAACATTCCATCGAATGCAAATGTCTCACTGCAATGTAATTCCGAACGTGATGAAGATAGGGATTACATCTCCTTGCTCTGTTCATTTCTGGCGCAAAGATACGGCATGGCCGAGGAAGAGGCATCATTCATCCAACCACTCCATTCTGTGTATGTCAACTTCGTGTACGCGGAAGCCGCGTACTTTGCCTGCGATACATCCTCGCGCGATTTCTTCCCCTTCTTACGCTTCATGCCCGCAGAGGAACCCAGATTTTCTTTTCAGCTTAGGTTGGAAATGGATGTTGACATGGAGGATATCATGCGCGACATTTGTTGTGCCTTACCTCCTTCAAACGTTCGGGATCTTTGGATCGTCGTGCCTCCCTTCTCAGCAATATTTTGGAGTAGAACGCTGGGACACCTTCAAGGCATACGGAACATCAGGTTGTACTCTGGCTACATGCCGGACCTCTCCGTGCTTTCCCCAAAAAATCCCTATGCACGAGCGAGCACACCGAATCTACACGAACTTTCCGCGGGGGATCCAGGCCAAACTTGTGTTTTGGCGCCACAGCTGAACAAATTAAAGCTTTTCGATGTCACATTCTCGCCAGAAGGTCGTTCCCGTTTGTCCACACCTGCCATGACTCGTGGCTGCCTTTTCAACATACTTTCCGAACGCAAGAGCATCCGAGGTCGTCTCAGCATGCACCGTTGTTACATTGACGATTACAGTTGTGATCTCGTGATGACATGGGGTGATGGTGACACCCATGTTGTGAGCGAGCGCATGTATCCTCCTATGATGCCGGACTGCTATGCTGATTACGAAACAGAGGATGACTCGGAGGGTGAAGATGTAGGAGAAAAGGACTTCGAGTAATTTAGTTGACGATGTACGTAGTCACGTGCGAGGGCCAGAATGATATGGCGTCATTCTAATCTTCGCTCCTGTCTTCTCCCCCTCATCGAGTCACAGTCGCCATGGCCTTGCAACCCTCTCTTAATCCATTGGTCATCGCGGGGACGAGGGATGCTCCTCACACTTTGGAAATCTTTCGTAAGTATTCTAGGATCATCTTGTCCGTCAAGGCGGCTGACGTTCTGTCCCAAGTCGATTATGTATGCCCTTTCAGGTCTCCATTATACATTCTGAACCAGTTCGTGCACGACTGATACGCGCAAACAGTGCAAAGATCTCGCGCACCATCGACACTGTCCTCAAACCTTGGTTCGACAAAGGTGGTAAATACTATGGAAAAATCAAGCTCATCGTGAGGCTGCAAGTTCAGCCCTGGCACGGGTCGTCAACGTTCACCCACGAAGCTGCACTCGCTGTCAGCTCCATGGTATGATCAACGTGGTTGACCATTAACGGTTTGATTCCCAGGTTGTCCGAGCTTCGCCCGAGCACTTTTGGCCCTTTTCTCTCAAGGTAAATTTTCGTTTCGTGACATTGACGTCGTTCGTTGGCTCAAAACGACCAGTTATTCGACGAACAAGGAGACTTCTTTGACATTCCCACCTCAACCCTTACCCCTCTGCAGATCCGCGAGAAGCTCGCGGCGATCGCCGAGTCTGTGATTCAGGATAAAGGCAAGGTCGAGGAATTCAAAGAGCTACTCAAGCTTAAAGGCACTCCGAACGGTGGCGTAGCCATCACGGATGATTTAAAGTACACCAGTGAGTTGGAGGTTCGATTTGACTGGTCGCTCATTTCAACGTCTTGGTGTAGTCAAGTTCGCTAGGCAAAACGGAGTCCATGTTTCGCCCACCGCGTTATGGGATGGTCTCGTCGCGAGCGAAATTTCGAGCTCTTGGAGTGAGGCAGAATGGTCCAAGTTCCTTTCTGAAAAGGTCAGAGTGTAGGCAACCGAGATGCGCAGAAAGTTTATCGAAGCGATCGTACGTTGATTGTTTGTACTTTTATTTCTACATTGTATGCGAACGAGACCCTATCAAGCACTTTTTTAAGGTCGATCTCACCCTTCAAAGCGAATTCACTGGTTGATGTATTTCATGAATCCGGAATGATCGAGGATGTGGATGGAAAACCTCACTGGCGTAAGTCAAGAGTCGAATTGATCAGGCGGGTATGGATTGCCCGAGCATCCTTGGATTGGGTCCCCTGTATTATCAAGCTTCGCCGTCCTCGAGGACGCCACAACTCCATCGAACCTGGTAAGAATCACACACCAACGCTTCTTTCATGGATTCACGTGCAGTCACGACATATACGGCGATCCGCGCACGCCTAAAGAGGTGATACTAGGGATTTGGTTAGAACCTCGAGGACATTGTTGGGTCCAGGGTGTCACCCCATTCTATCTGTCACCGCCCACGTTTGTGCCACACGAGGGGGGGGACCTTATAACCCGTGGTCGCATTCCTGTCTTCATCAGCAATACCACCACATCCGATACCTTGTCCATCCATCCTCATGGGCAACGTCCTAGTACCCTTGGTTGGACCCCTGGTCACCTTGGCCACAGTCGGTCTCTCTCTCCTCTTCCGTCGCCCCGACAGGCAAAACCCGACCCTCGCTCACATCCAAGGTCGTCACCAAGCCGAACAAGCCCAGCGAGACGCCGAAAAGGCCGCAGGAGAGGCCAAAGAGCTCGCTCGACAGGCCCAGCTAAGAGCCGATCGGGACCGTGAGCAAGCCCGCGTGCGCCAGGAAGAAGCGAGGAGGGCCGTCGCGCGTGCTATGGAGGGGGTGGAACGCTTGAGGACTGAGATGGAGGAAGCGGCTAGGGCTTCGAGGCGCGCTGAGCAGCTCGCGCAGGAGGCGGCCAGGGTTGCCAAGGAGGAAGCTGGAAGACTTGCGCGCGAGGCCGAGGAGGAGCGCAGACGAACTCAGAAGATGCGCGAGGATGCGGAGAAGCAAATGGCGGCTATGAGAGAAGAGGCGGAACAGGCACAAAGGGCTGCGGATGAACAGCGCCGTGAGGCCGAGGCAGGCAAGGCTTTGGCTGAAGAGCTGGCACGCACCGCTGCGGAGGAGGCCCAGAAAGCCATGAAGGCAAAGGAAGATGCGGAAAGGCGTCTGAAGGAAGGTATCCAGCCCGTTGTAACGCCATCTCCAGAAGAAATTACTGCGGCTAAACGGCGCATTCAGTACAGGGAAGACCGTTTTCATTTCGTCGTCGCTGGCGTCTCTGGGAGTGGAAAATCTTCTCTCGTGAATGCGTTCCGTGGTTTGCGTAGCAAGGATTCGGGTGCTGCAGCTGTAGGTGTCACAGAGACGACGCTGCAGATGTCGAGATACCCAGACGTCAACCCCGAGAATCCTTTCGTCTGGTATGACATGCCAGGCGCGGGTACCCTCAAATGTCGCGATTGGCAGTACTTCAACGACCAGGGTCTCTACGTCTTTGACTGCATCATCGTGCTCTTCGATAATCGGTTCACCATGACGGACATTGCCATTCTCGTCAATGCGAAACGCTTCAATATTCCCACATACATCGTACGGTCAAAAGCCGACCAGCACATTCGGAACATCATGAGAGAGAAAGGATACGACAGCGATGGAGAGGGAGAGGACATAGAACGGCGTAGCAAGTTATACAAGGCAGCACGGAAGCAATTTATCGGGGAGACGAGGAAAAATGTTTGTGCTAATCTGCGGGATGCTAACCTGCCAGACCAGCGTGTCTACATCATCTCCAACACCACGATGCTGAACATCGTGTTGAACAAGGTGCCGAAGAAGACGATTGATGAGGTAGACCTAGTCAATGACCTTCTCAATCAAGCATACTCGAGGCGGGTTACCAGGCCGGATGAAACACGTTCAGCTGGGACGTCGCGAAGATGATATCATTTATGTTAGTATTCTTGATGTCAAGACTCATCCACCTTTTTCTTGACATTAGGCCAAGTTTCCTTACCTTACTTCCCTATGTCGAGTTGAATTGTGTTCGTAGACTCGGATGTCAAGCAGGAATGACTATGCGTCACTATCCTTTTACTCTCCCACCGTCCGAGCTGGGACTGTAATATCCCTCTCCAGATCGCCGTTTACTGGGCCGATTAACGATGTAGAGCTTATCCTGAGCAAAGTGCCTTTCTCTATGCTTGTGTCGCGCGTCCCTACGTCACCGATCCCTATTTGCAAAGGACAATCTCCTCGTTGCATCCTCGGTCGACAGGTCGGCTCGGCAATGTCCGTTTACGCTTGAACCAAGGACAAGGTAACTATGGATATCGGTCAGCTACCACATGGCCTATAAAACATCCTACATTCTGTGGACACTGGATGTCGGACCTGCCATTCTCGACTTACTTGCTTGGCGTTACCCGGAGTGATGATCGATGACCGGTGCTGGTGATCTCCGCTTCAGATCCTGATCCGAATTATGACGCCACTCGAGTCCTGTCTTATCGCAAAGCGAATGGCCCTCGCACATGACCATGATGAACCTGGCGACCCTTGTAAATATGGGTGTCCATTTCGTGGTCAGCATCATTCATTCGATTCTCAACTCGATACAGCATACGGTATGTACATAGTCTGCTCACATCACATTCAACTTTCGGATCCTTGCATGGCTACGGCGTTATCAACTCATGTACAGTTGCGAACAAGCAAACTCCGCCAAAACCTGGAATTGGTTACGTCAAGATAATTTGGGATTCAATCTGCGTTTCCGCGGCCTTAGCCTCTTCGATGGTTACGGACACATTGACGAATTGGAGGAGTGGGTATGGACCGGCCTACAAAGACCCAAAGCCCACATATCAGCGAACCAAACGGAAGCGAGCGAGAATCCGACGTACCCCAAGCAAGCAGAGATGCGTCACAGTGAAGAAGGTATGACCGGTGAAACTATACTGTGGAACCTGCAACGTGAAATTCTGATAGAAACCGCCTGGAGAATGTGGGGTAGGGTTCCAGGGACCGGCGTACAGAACGTCGCCGAGTTCCTGGCTCGCGGGTGGGCAGATACCGTTGTAGCAGATGGCTAGCGCGAGGGCAATGCCAACCTGAGTGCAACCTATCGGGCTCGCCTGAAAGAAACAATCTCAGTGGATAAGTGCATGGACTTTGCGCTGGATGCTCACAGGCTCGATAATTTGAGCAGTGAATTTCTGTCCTTGGCGTAGGACAGACTTAGGGGCAGGCGCACCAATCTCAAGAAGCTGGCCGAAGGTAAACGCGGCAGAGGCAACAAGAACAGAGAGAACAGGGAACAGCTTCATCTTTAGTGAGAGATCAAGAGGCAACGAGGGAAAAAAGAAATCAAGAAATCTTTTCACTGAGGGAAAAGAGGCATGAACTTGCCACTTTATATCTCAGTGGTTATGATTTAATTTCGGGGATTGGTCTGGCTACGTTTCTGATACCACAACCTTCTGAGAGTGAATTTTTGGCGTAAATCGGCTTGACGGTATTATACTGTAGCATGCACAATACCCCCGCGTCTTCTCATGGTAGTGATGAGAATCAATGGATCGTGATGAATGGGGAAGGCGTGACCGGCCTGGACGATGGATTTGAACAAATTAGTCGAGACAAAAAGGTGAGTCTGGCTCTGACAGTCTTGCCCTGACTCGGAGCACTGCATATCTCTTCTTCCCAACGCTGTAGAGTGACGCGGCGAATAAACCGCATGGGACAGAGCCTTGCAGAGCTGGTCAATGGTATAGTACTATGGACAAGCCTGGATTTGGTTGACGCCGAGTCACCTGACAGCGATTTTTCCAAGGAGACTCGGAATTAAAAACCAGGTGAGACAGAACCGCTCGTGAGGCAAACTGTCTGATGCGGCGGCACGTCGGGCCTCGGCGGGTCTCGCCTCGTTCGAAGGGAAGGCTGGTACCGTTATCTGATCATGGAATTCGGCTCCATTCAAATCCGATCATGACGGCGCTTCAAGCCTGTAACTGCCCTGTTTTCGTGCGTGAAAACTGCTTGCATGCACATGGTGTGTGGCGTTGCTACATGCCATTGCTTTCTGAGATGGTGCATAATTTCAGCAACCAAGGTCTGGCTGCTTGGCTGCTTAGGACCGTCGCATCAGTTCAATGATGTCATCGTTTCATCTCCAGGCAGCCAATACAAGTACTGCTCGACTTCCATGCAGAGTTTCATATATGTACATTATGAGAGTCCATCAAAGCAAGAGAAAAGAATACTCTGTTCACTGACCAACCCTTTAAACTTGTCAGAGTCCGTTATCTAATCGTCACAGTCGCGTTACGGAACTCGAGGAATGGATATGGTCCACCCTGCAACGAAGGCAGGCTCGTGCGTTAGCCCGCCAAATGGAGAAAAACAAGAAAACGACATACCCCAAGCAAGCAAAGATGTGTCAAGGTGAAGATAGCAGGTCCAGTGCTCATATACGGCGAAACCTGTAATGTGAAGTTCTGGTAGAAACCGCCTGGGTTGTGTGGAGTGGGATTCCATTGGCCGGCGTACAGGACGTCGCCTAGCTGGCTGGTTGGCTGTGGGCAAACCCCATTGGGGCAGTTGTCTATTGCGAGGGCAATGCCGACCTGGATGCAAGAAGCTATGGATTCCTGGAATAAACAAGTAAACTTGGTCAATAGATGGATGCAACGCGTGTGGAGTGCTCACTGGCTGTACGACTTGTGCGGTGAACCTCTTTCCTCGATGAAGGATAGTTCCGTCTGTGGGGTAGCCAAGCTCAATAGTTTGACCAAGAACAGATGCCACGACACCAAGAAGTACAGAGACGGGGAGAAACTTCATCTTGGGACAGTATGGAAGAAGAGTCGCTCGTAAGTGAAGATGGATTGAAATGACGGAGACGCCTTTAATATACAGCCAAACGTCAAATCCACAGCCTTGTAGACACATCTTGAAAGCCCTCTCAGGAGCATACCAAGAATGATGCAATCAATCAGGGGCAAAGAGCACGCTTTGTTCAACGTGGCGCCGGGTGCCTGGAATTGACAAGTTCGCCAGCGTCTCAGGGGGGATCATATGGTCTGACTTACCAACCACCGCGGATCATTCTCTCCAACACATCTCAGCGCCACTGTTTGCTCTCTTGAATGCTTGGCTGCAGCCACAAATGATTCTAAACGTCAATAAGTATAGGAAGCGCAACGGCAAACATGGCCAACAGCGATCCGCATTCAGCAAGTGGGCAGTGTCCAAACGTTCAGGGTTGGTCTGTGTTAACTCTTACTAAGACTTGCTTGCCGAACGCAGACAGGACCCTACAATAACCGAACTGTGTTCTTGCGAATGGTGACTACTTGGCGTGATCCTGAACCACGCCAGCACACGACGGTCATCTTTTCCCTTCCAATGGAACCTGTAGTAGATTAAGATTGACATCCGTTGACATAGAGGGGATCCAATCCACCTTCTATTGTCATTGACGAATATGGATTCTCACCACTCTAAAGGGATGGAGCAGGATGGCATATGGAGCTACACCAAGGAAAACCATGAACTCCTCGGCGCTGTGTTGTCCTCACATCCGCTGTATCGTCAGCCTTGGGCGACACAATCAAGCTTCGATGCCTACGGACGGCATGGTGCTCCAGGTAAATATGCGCAACTCGTTTTACCTGTAAGACACACGCCTACAGTTGAACTGTCCGTACTTACTGATGTTCCATGGCGTCGTGCATCGATAGTGGAATTGCTTTGGCGATAAACAGTGTGGTAGGGAGCTGGGCTGGGGCATCGCAAGGCGGAACTTCTCCGATTGGTGCCAAGGGTCCTGGCATAGCAGGTGGCAGACCAGTCCAGCAGGCTCGCATACTTTACGCAGGACCTTGGGGCCCACTTGCCAGCGTGGGGTTTTAACGAAACTTCACGTTCGAGCTGTCACAGTGCCAATGGACTGGGATAGCAGCCCAAAAACTGACGTAGGTTGCATTGAGGTTGTGCGAACGCAGAGCCACCACACGAAATGCAAACGGGCCAAACACAGAAATTGGTTGAGTTGATTGCCCAAATACCGAGACTCGCTGTGGAGCAGGTGTGAAAGCTGATGCTTTCCTGGTCTCCTTGACCAAATGCAGAACCGCCACTCGGTGAAACCCAAACTAGTTTAGCGAAAAGTTGGTTGTCCAAATGATGATTTACCGAATGCCGTGGTAGCTGTGCCCCAAACGCAAGTGGCATTGAACTCGTCCCAAAAACAGATTGTCAACATGGAGGCAAAGGTCCCTGTAGCACTGGGGTGTTTATTCGTGTGGTGAAACATACAAAGTTACCTTACCATGGAGACGTGGGTTGGTGACGCTGGTTAGTGTGAGCTTATGTGTTGGGTTGTTTGCCAAAGGCTTCCACATTAAACAAGTACAAATAAGTCTTAAATGCAGAGATGACTGCAATATTGAAAGTATGTCGAGGACTGTCAAGCGGTATCCTCGAAGTGTACGCGACAGTGTCGAGAAACTCAGGTTATCAGACAATGAACCTGGAAAATTAATATACAAAATTTGGTCGAGCGAGATCCTTCTTGGAATTTATGCTATCCTAGATGCGTTCCTGTATTCAAGGTATGACATAGGCCCACTGTAACAACATTGGACACTTTCACAGCCCCCGTTCGCTTTTTCGCAGTCCTCGTCATCCTTTTCCCAACCATCCCAGCCCGCAACAGGTTTAGGTCAGCCTTCCCGCTTTCGGGCAGTCTTTGCTGATCAAATTTAACCTGTATCTAGTGCAATTAGCGGGGCGGTGGATTCTCCACATTTATATCCAAGTCGTCTACCTTCACGTCTGCAGCTACACCAGCGAGAATCAGCCATTGGAACAGGCCAACCATCTCCATTCGGACCATCGTTCGGTAAAACTTTATCTGTATTTGCATTACCATTACCCGCATCCGCTACAGGCTGCAGTACCCTTTTCCAGTACCATATTCCCTATGCACGTCCCCCTCGAGTGAGAAATCCTTCCACTACCATGAGATGACTTTCCTGATTTTTATGAAGATGATGTGAGATGACTCGGATCCTGTCGCGGACGTCGGGGATAGAGCTACCGCTGGAGAGTCGCGACCTGCGAAACGCCAGCGGTCGGAGGTGATGACGGTGACTTCCAAAAGAAGAGAAAATCGCCATCTTTCTCGGTGATCCTGAAAAGGCGCCCCCTCGTCCTGTATGCGCGAACGTGGTCTCGTCTGGTGTGCCTCGTCCCGACCACTTGTTACGATTTGTTTCAGATATTTTATTTCATAATCCTTTTGCTTTCGCAGCGCCTGAGGACTGAGGCTGGGACTGTAATATCCAGATTGTTGTTTACCTGGACAGATTAACAGTATCCTGAGCAAAATCCGTTGCACTATGCCTGTGCCACGCACGCAGCTCTGAGTCCACACCATTGATCCCCCAACTCTCGTAGGTCGCAAAAGAATATGCGGACACCTGCAAACTCTCCAAAGCCTCGAGTTCGGTGACGGCTACATGCCAAACCTAGTTTCCATGCTCTGCTTCGCTCATCACATAGTCACCCCAAATTCTCGGTCAACAGCCGGCTCGGCAATGTACGTTTACGCTTGGACCGAAAACGAGGCAACTGATACACTAATCGGTCTGTTATCACATGGTCAACGAAACTTCCTATTTGTATATCTCATTCTGTGTGAGCACTAGTTGTCGGACCTGCCATTCTCGACTCAATTTCAAAAACGTACTTGCTTGGCATGGATGATGACCATTAGTCCTGAGCCGAACTACAACGGCACTCGATTCCCCCGGGTGCGATTCCAATTCCTCATCGCACGCATATGGGCACCCAAATTCACCCCCTTGGCTTGTCGTGTCCATTTCGTGGTCGGCATCATTCGTTCCATTCTCAACTCGATACAACATACAGTATGTACATAGTCCGTTCACTTCACGTTCAACTTCCGGATCCTTGCGGCGTAGCCAACTCGTGTACAGTTACGAACAAGCAAACTCCGCCAAAGCGTGGAATTGGTTACATCCAGGGAATTTCGGATTCAATCTGCGTGTTCATAGCCTTAGGTGCATCTTCGACGGTTACGGACACATTTAGGTATTGGAGGACCGGAAATGGGCCGGCCTACAACAGCCCGAGGCCCACGTATCAGCAAGCCGAACGGAAGCGAATGAGGAACCGACGTACCCCAAGCAAGCAGAGATGCGTCAGAATGAAGATGGAGGGACCAGTGCCCATATACTCAGAAACCTGCAATGTGAAATTCTGATAGTAACCGCCTGGAGCATGCGGGATGGGATTCCAGGGACCGGCGTACAGAACGTCGCCAAGACCCTGGTCCGGCTCTGGGCAGACTCCGTGGTTACAGTTGGCTAGCGAGAGGGCAATGCCAACTTGGATGCAAGCTATCGGGCCGATCTAAAGCCAACAATTTCAGTGGATCAATGCGTGGACTTTATGCTAGACGCTCACGGGCTGGATAATTTGAGCAGTAAAGTTCCGTCCTCGGTGTAGGACAGACTTAGGGGCAGGTGCACCAATCTCAATAAGCTGGCCGAGGGTAAACGCGGCAGTGGCAACAAGAACAGAGACAACAGGAAACAGCTTCATCTTCAGAGAGAGATCAAGAGAGGATGAGGGCAAAAATGAGACTTCACTGAGAGAAACGAGGCATGAACTCGCCACTTTATATACTCATAATGTTGATGATTTGAACTGATTCCGGGCACGTTTCGGATATCACAACCTTCTGAGCGTGAATTTGGGGCGCAATTCGGCTTGAAGCAGCCGGAAGCAAGGCGATATAACGTACACTGTAGCACACACATACCCCCGTGTCTTCTGATGGGAACCAATTGATTGTGATGAATGGGGAAGGCGTAACCAATGCGACTTCGGCGGGGGATTTGAGCAGAACTATAAATTAGTCGCGACAAAAAAGCAGCGAACTGTCATGGAGCCTGGCTCAGACTCGGAGGGCTGTTGAATAGCTGACTCACCACATATCTCTCCTTCCCAACGCTGCAGACTCGGAGTGAGGGCGAATAAATCGATCAGACTGAATGGGACAGAGCCTCGCATAACTGGTACGAACAAGGGATTTGGCTGACACCGAGTCGCCAGAGAGCAATTTTGCCAAGGAGAGGTAACTCAAAACCAGGTGAGACAGAATCACCCTTGAGGCGAACTGTCTAAAGGCGTCGGCGGGTCTCGGCTCAGTTGACTGACGTCACTGAGTCACTATATCTGATCATGGAGAGGTTCCATTCCAACCTTGTCGGAGATCGATAGATCGAAGAGTGCGCGAGAGTGACCTTAAGTCAGTCAGACGAGATGGGCCCTTTGTGAGGGCGCGGGACCAAGAAATTATTATTTCCCCTCAGCTACGGGTCGACTAGATATACTGTGGCTACAATGTCTCAGATGTATAATCTGAGGCTCCTCCGAGTCGGCTTGGTGACACAACACAAGCGGCAGTCTTTAGGCCTGGTCTAAAGTGCGGACAATATGAGAAAATAAAAGTTGAACTTTAGAATACCATACTCGCCTGGACAGAATTTGTAATATTGGCAATGTAAATTACGTTCATGAAAAGTTGAGATATCGACACATGTAAGGCCCAAGTCTAAATGTCAGTCGAAATAATAAATAATAGCAAGGACAAAAGAGTGGCGACTATCCGAAACATCGGCCAAGATACTGACTCGGACAATACTTGATATATTTGCATCGCGAGTATGTTAGCCACTATCATTAATATGAGCGAACAAAAAAACACTAGTCCGTACATGGAATAAATGCCAACATATTATCAACAGGTTATAATTAAAGGATGGTACACATATTATATTAATCACCCAAGCTTCGCCTGCTCAGTGTGCGATGCCAAGGGGATTATCGTGCGTCATCATACTTGCTGCTGGTCTATTCATCGCCTGACATACGTACATTCAAGTCACATTAATCACATACACAATTATTGCAAAAGCGGCAATCTAATCCTATGGCAATGTGATAGGCAGAAATAAACAAAGTAATGGATGACCTACCCTTGATAGGTTAAGCACTACCACCTGGTCATCTGAGATCGCCCAGCGTGCGTAATGACCAGAAACCCATGAAAAATGAACATACTCAAGTGTTGTCTGCAGTGCTGAGGAATATTGTTGGGCAGGAAAATGAGGATAGGCAGCAAAAGGATCCAATTTCGACTCGGAAGGCAACAGTGGCAACTGCTGCTGCACTGCGAAAGCATATGAGTCCCCATCTGCGAATATGTATTTGATACTCCCTGGAGTGGGCATCAGCAAGTGATTTCCGTGAGGGTAAAAAAGTATAAGCGAGTTCCCAACGTGGGTGGATGCATGACTATACATGACACCTGTCTTGTCCTTGACATTCGCACACAGAACTACTGGAGGTCATTTAACAATGTCTTGAAGGTCCCTTGGTACCTTGGTTTCTTTTGGCGACTTGGTCATGACAAGTCCATCATCCGTAATGCTTGGATTGCCATCCAGAAAGTGATAAGCCTGGTCAAATAATACCTTGCATTCACGAACAGCTGTTGGACAGTCCGGATGAGATAGCCAAGAGCGTAGTTTGGCTCCTTTGAGGTATGATTCAAGCATTGTGATTTCGAGCATTCCTAAGAATGAGGCTCAACATGAGGTAAAACAAAAAAAAGTGGCGAGACATACCTGTTTTGTGGTTGGTGGGAAGCCG
>JBBPTB010000713.1:0-15177 GCA_038093875.1 Boletus tylopilopsis | reverse complement strand
TTAGGAGGACACCCTTTGCCCAGATGGCCCGTGCGCCATACTGGAGAGTATATAGACGCCAGAGTACTAGCTAGTTGGACTCTAAGCTAGTTCTACGCCATTGTATCTGCAACATCACGCTGCCCTTAGGTGGGCCCTTGCAATCTACTTGGTTTACTGGTGTACTGGTGCCTGGACGTCAAGACTTCGTCCCTCTTGACCTTGCTCGCATTTCATGCTCCTCGCTCGCCCCCTAGTCGAGCTCGTTGTAGGTCACACCTTAGTTGGTCGTCAGCCTTATCTTGTGCACAGGACACGCACTTCGCTGGGCCTCTAGCTCGCAGTGCATAAGGTTTGCCTTCGGCTAACTATTGATCCGACTTCTCCTAGACAGCGTTTATTCCACCTGGGCATGTGCTTGCAGTAAGCGTAACACAAACCATTACTCAGCCACAGCTTGTAGCCAGCACTGAGCTGAAGCTGTGGCAACACTACCACTGTAAGATTGTGATTCTCTTCCAATGAAGAAAAGAACAATGAGTTCAGCATGCACAGGATGCAGGATCACTGGACTGACCTTGGCCACATTGAGGGACTCTTCAAAGGCCAATAGTGTGAAATAAGGGATAACATCACTTGCCTGACAGGTCTCTCATGTAACATCATTACAAGGGCAGTTCATCCAAGATGTACAGGAACTGACATTGGAAGGATTTCAAGTATCAATGACAATTGGCAGGCTTGTTGTAAAATAAATGGCTAGGTCAGAACAGCGCTCACTGGTGTAAGCACATAACAATAGAATATCACAGTTTGTGTACTAGAATGTTAAGGTCAAGTCTTTGCAAATGGGCAGGGAAGCTAAGTAGGAAATGACTTACAGGATCGCATACACACACTGTGTGGCAGAGAAGGTGGCTGGTAGGTATATCAAGACAAGAAGATCCAGCCATTGGCAGGCACTGTAGGAGGAATTGTTGCCCCACAGTGACCTACATCATACAGCAAGTAAGAAGTAAAAATAATAACTTGAGCTGGAACTTTCAACCAATGGAATAGGGAGATCATTGAGGGAGGTGTCCCATGTGATGAACTGATCCAACCAGTCAGCAGACTGGTCAGAATCTGAGTCCAGATCTGAGTCATTGAGGATGGGGTCTGAGGCTGACTCAGTCCCAGGCTCAGACTCAAGTTTGTGCCAACTGGTTGGGGAGCCATCTGAATCCAGAGGGATGTCCATCTCAGACACTGAGGCCTCAGAGTCTGAGCTATCATCTGTGGTGAGATTGACAAGAGGCATTGGAGCAACATGCTACTAGTAGTGTTACAGTTTCTGGTACCTGTTTGTTTTTCTCTTTCTTCATCCTGACTTATCCTCTCTACATGATGGAACATCCGGTCCTATCTGATGTTATGATACTTCCCAACTATAATGCTGTATCGACTGCATGTCATCATTGGACATGTATGGTCACCTTGGTAGTTTGTTCCTTTCGTCACTCTGCTGATCCTTTGTATTCCACCCTTCCTGACAGCAGAGTTCCATTGCTGTATAGTTTTCTCACCATTGCTTGCAATGCCCTTATTTTCCCAACAGTTCATGCACCATCAAGCATTGTACATAAGACTGCCTGTATCATAGGACTTCCCTAAGTTATGTAGTTCTACACAATACACTGCGTTTACATAACTCATCTCCCTCTCACCAGACTCTCCCTTTGCTCATCCTGAGCAAAGGCTTGACTGCCTATGATCATATCTGAGTGGAACCAGGACCACTTGCCTTCCTAGAGTCCCTACATGGGTGTGGAGGCAGCTTCAGGTTTTGCCTGCCCAACCTGTTGCCTTATCAAACAGGCATCCTTGCACTAGGTATTGTTATGGCTTTTCTGGTACCATTTATTTTTCTTTGCTCTTTTTGGACTTATCCTCTCCTCATGATGGGACATCTGATCCTGATGTTGTACAACTGCATGTCACTATGGACATGTAGGGCCTCCTTGATAGTGTTTCACTTATTGCTCTGCTGGTCCGTTTTCTTCTGCTCTTCCTGACAGTGGAGCTCCATTGATCCTAGACTTCACACCATTGCTTGCAACGCCCTTGATTTCATAACAGTCTGTGCACCATCTTACATTGTATATAAGCCCTACCTGTATAGTAGAAACCCCCAAGTTAGTTCTATGCAATCTACTGCATTGTAACTCATCTCCTCTCGATGGAACTCTCCCTTCGTGTGTTACAAGAGAAGGCTTGACTTGCCTTCACCATATCTGAGTGGAACCAGGACCACTCACCTTTCCAATAGACTCTTACTAGAGTGTGGAAGGCAGCATCAGCTTGTGCTTGCCAAAGCTGTTGCCTTATCAAATGGGCATCCTTGTACTCGGCATCCAACCCGTCATAAATCCCCCCAGACCTCGAGGAGGACCATCCTTTGAAAACTATCCAGCTCTCTGGAGACTACCCGACAACCATCCAGATTTCCTAGCCCTCCCCAACAAATTCACATGTAATGAGGAAAAGGCCCTCTACCAATATAAACAGAAAAAGTAGCAGAACAGAACACCAGAGAAGGAAGGGCACCAGACACTCTTCCTCCATTCCCAGTTGGATACCAACCCACTCCCCTCCTGGAACCAGGACCGGAATCCCAAACTCCAACCCCACTACCACCACTCCCCCCTTCTACTTCGGACTCCCTGTTCATCCCAAAATGGCCTTTACCCCAAGGAGGATTTGCTTCCTTTGAACCGGAAAGTCTCCCTCCTCCCAAGGATCCACCCCTGAACCCAGACTCTGATGACAACAATATGCCTGAACTTAAAGCTGATTTGCCAGAAGAGTTCACTGGAGATGCTGCTGACACCAATTGGTGGCTACATGCCATGGATGCTTATGTTACAGACTACCGGATACCGGGTACGGATTACCGGATACCGGATGTTTTTCTTTCTTATCATCGGACTTGTTTTCTCCTCACAATGGGACACCTGACCCCATCCGATGTTTCCCCCGTAGTCACCGTGATCCCGAGCTTGTACGACCACGAGTCATCCTGGACTCATAGGGTCACCATGGTAGTGTTTCACCTGTTGCTCCACTGATCCTTTACCTTCCGCTCTTCCTGACAGTGGAGCTCCGTTGATCCTAGATTTCTCACCGTCGCTAGCGACGCCCTTGTTGACCCGACGGTCCGTGCACCGTCATCTGTAGTATATAAACCCTTGTCACAGTAGTAGAGCTCCCTAAGTTAGTTCTACACAATACACTGTGTTGTGACTTCTCCCTCTCGACGGAACTCTCCCTTGGTTCGTTCCAGACCAAGGCTTGACTTGCCTCGACCGTATCCGAGTGGAACTGGGACCACTTGCCTTTCCAATAGGCTTCTACGGAAGTGCGGAAGGCAGCGCCAGCTCGTGCTTGCCCAAGCTGTCACCTTATCAAACGGGCCTCCTAGTACTTGGCATTCTCTCTCTACTCTTTGTTTGCACCTCCGCTTTCACTTATTACTTTGCCCTCCGTCGACTCCACGTTCCAGGAGTTGACATGATGCGGTAAGCGTAACAGCTTACTTCTCCGTCAACGAGAAATACGACAATCACACTAAGATTGAAACAGCCCTAAACTGAATGAGTAAGGGCAAAGGACGAGTTTACACCAAGGGATACTATGAGCGTCTTGCCAAAGGCACCATTCCCACTGCTGACAACACTTGGGTGAAATTCAAAAAGGACTTCTGGGCCATGATGGCCACTCATGATGAGGCCGCTGTGGCAAAGTGAAAGCTCTACTCACTCATGCAGGGATCCAACATGGAAGAAGCCTTCCACAAATTCACTATGGAGTTTCACCTCCTCACCTCCCAATCCGGGCTACACAAAGAGTCTGGACTATGTGAGATCTTCAGCAGAGGGATTCACATGGACCTCATGAAAATGATCCTTTGTGGAACCAAACCAACTTTACATGGTAGATGAATGGATCATGGCAGGAGCTAAATTCGCTTGACAGTCCAAGCAGATCTGAGATATCAAGGGGTGCAAACCAGGTTTCGGATATCATACTGGAACCTCCACTTATCACAACCCTAACACCATGGATGTAGACTCTATCAATGACTATGTCCACCTCTCTCCCACCGAACAAGCTCATCTCATGAAGGAGGGCAAATGCTTCGTATGCAAGAAGCCAGGATGCTTCTCTAGGAATCATCAGGGTAATAAGGGATGAACCAGAGGAAGGTTGTACCCTTGCTATAATGGTAAGCACCCACAGGAACAGGCCAGGACTGCTGAGGATAAGCTGGCAGAGGCCAAGGAGGAGAAGAACGAGGTGATCAGACTGGTGGAACAACTGGTCGCCAAAGGACATGGAGTGAAAGAGATGACGGAGGTGCTGTGGGAGATCTACATTGAGGATCAACCACCAAAATACCCAAAGGATGCGGAAAGCTCCTTGGAACAAGTAAACCAGGTCTGGACCATCCCCCAAAGGAGGGGTAGAATATTAGAGGTGAGGGTAAGGGAGCAACTTGAGAATTTTAGAACGGCATCAAGGACCAACTACTTGAACACCTAGAATGAACCCTGTCGTAGATTCTTTAGAGGAAAAGTCAATTTTAATTCCTCTACAAGTTTCTGTGATGGGGGGAGTTCACGTCAGATAAACCACTGCCCTCATTGACTGCAGAGCCACCTCCTGCTTCATGGATGAAGGCTTCACCCACTGCAACCACTTCCCCTTCTTCTGACTCAACAAACCACACGAGGCCTACAACGCAGACAGAACCCTCAACCAGTCTGGAACTATCCACCACCGAACCTGAGTAACCATCTACATCAAAGGAGTCCCTTGTGACCAGGACTTCTTCATAGTGTGATGCAGTAAACAAAACATGATTCTCAGGATGTTGTGGCTTGCAAAAGTCAACCCACTCATCAATTGGACTAATGGAACTGTAGATATCGAGGGGAATGCCAACCTTCCCTCCCAACGAGAGCTGATCCATCAGCATTACCTCCTCTGCACTATGGGTCTTGACATGGATGATTGCATTGAGCAACATCTTTACAAATAAAAGGGCATTGGGGATTATCTCCCCAAGAAAGAGTGGATACAATGGATTACCCTCTCTACCCAGATCACCCAGGGAACCATGAAAGCTAAGGCAGAACTCCCCAAGGAATACAAACACTATAAGAAGATCTTTGAGGAACCTTCCAATGAGTTGCCACCCCCCGAAAGTTTGACCACAAGATCACACTTAACAAGGACTTCTTGCTGGAACGAGGTAAAGCATATCAGCTAGACCCAGAGGAGCAGAAAGCCTGCAAAAAGTTCATCGACGAACATCTCACCTCAGGAAAAATCAAACCTTCCAAATCCCCCCAAGGATCTCCATTCTTCATCATCCAGAAGAAAGATGGGAAGCTCCAACCCTGCCAGGACTACCAGTATCTTAACTCCCACACCATGAAGAATGCCTACCCTCTCCTGCTGATCGACAACCTTATTGGACAGCTCAAGGATTTGTGGCTCTTCACCAAAATGGATGTCCAATGGGGGTATAACAATATCCAGATCAACCCAGCAGACAAATGGAAGGCTGCCTTCATCACCCTGTACAGACTCTATCAGCCCACAGTAATGTTCTTCGGAATGTGCAACTCTCTGATCACTTTCCAAGCCTACATGAATGACGTGTTCGGAGATATGATAGCCGAGGGATGGCTGGTCATTTATATGGACAACCTCCTAATCCACTCAAAGGATGACCCGGCACTACATGAGGAACACATGAAGTGGGTGTTACAGCAGATGGAGGAGCAGAAACTCTTCCTCAAATTGGAGAAATGTACCTTCACTGCCAAAGAAGTGGAGTACCTAGGAATGGTGGTAGGAAGAGGGAAGATATAGATGTATGATGCCAAGGTTGATGCTACTCCTCAATTACAATGTCTCCCTCTCCACCACCTATCACCCTCAAATGGATGGTGAGACAGAACAGGTCACCCAGGAACTTGAAATGTATCTTCAGATCTTCTGCAATGGACTTCCGCAGAAATGGTCCAAACATCTTACCACTGCCAAGTTCTACCACAACTCTGCCCAACATTCGGCAATGAAACAGACCCTGTTCTTCCTCATGATGGGCTACAAACCATGGACTTACCCACCTCTGGGAAAGACCTTCCTCCCTGCCCTAGAACAATGACTCACCTCCCTTGAGAAAGGAAGAGACGAAGCCCTAGCAGTATATGGCAGAAAGAATTTACTCTAAGTTCGTTCCCTGGAAAAATGGACAAAAATCTGGCTGGACTCCCGTAACCTAAACCTGTGCTATCCAACACACAAGCTCACCCCTCAGAGGGAAGGACCCTTCAAAATCATACAGGTACTATCCCTGATCTCCTATCACCTGAAACTCCCACCTACATGGAAAATTCATGACGTGTTCCATGCTTTCCTACTCTCTCTGTACAAAGAGACTGAGGAACATGGCCTGAACTTCCACCCTGAACCACCCAACCTAATAGATGGTGAGGAGGAGTGGGAAGTAGAAAACATCTTGGCACACCGAGGGTCACCTGCCCGACAGTCATATCTGGTCAAATGGAAGGGTTATTCGGCAGCTGAGAACACCTGGGAATCAACACACAATTTGCACCATTTGGCAGAACTAATCGAAGATTACTGGGACCAATTGGCAGACAAGAATTAAATCCAAGTGGTGGAAGTACTGGGAAAGCTATAAGGTGCACTGACTGGTGGCAGGCTTTCCCATCCCTTGTCTTCTTACCATGACCACCACCCACAACTTTGCCTCTCTGACCTTGTCTTGCAATGACCTGTCCAACATCCTGCCCATCCAGCCCCATCAATTAATTCCCAGCTGAATACCAATGGTATGCCATCACTGCAATTCTCACTAACCCCCTCACCCATCAATCACTCCGCAACGACACTGCCTTCATGGCAGACCAATCCCTTGTGGCCTTCACCTCTGTTGCCCAATCCCTCAATATCACCCTTAGAGTCCAAGAGGGATCTATGGGGAATTCCATTGAGCCCAACCCCCTTCATGTTCTTGTCCAAACCACTCTCGCTGATGCTCAGCAAACTCTCTCAGACCACCTCCTCTCTGGAGGGATCATCCAGGCCCTTAATCGGGTCAACCCCATCTTGTGCAGACCTATGCTCCGTCCTCTTGTATGATCCCTACCCCATCAATACCAGAAATTCTACCTCAACAATACCTCGTCCCTCTGGGATGATCCCTTTCACTCTTGGAAAGGAAGCTCTGACAAGCTCAACCCTCTCCCCATTAGACCCACCCATGATTCCCTTGTGGCACCTGAAGCCACACTGTCTGCTTGTAGCCCTTTCCCCATTCCTGTGCCACCCCCTCAAGAGTCTAAAGAATGAGGGGGAGACTCTCAGAAGTCTACTCCAGGAGTTTACCCTGGAACTAATGTGGAGAATTCCTTCACTGATGGGGGAGCAGTGGATAGGTTCCTTGCCACTATCCCCCTTGTCAACCGCCCCACTTCCACACCTGTTCCTGCTGCCCAAAAGAGAAAAACCAACAAGGGACAGGCTCATGTCCTTGGCGGGCTTGTCTCTTCGGATGTAAAGGGAAAACAAGTGGTTAAAGGCAACCCCCTGGCTATTGTGACACCCTCACAACCTGTGGCTGGATCCAAGGCCAATCCTATTGTTGTTGATATGCCATCCCTGACTTTATCCCTCTCCCCATACCACTGCCTTCAATATTTGTATGCAATGGCAAGAACCATCTACAGCCCAACTGTCCCTGATATACCTGCCCAATATGCCAGAAGCTGTCACCCAGTCATGCACAGAAGGACTGTCCCTTCTGGACCTGCCTCCTATGTGGACATCAGGGACATTGCGAGGAGTTCTGTTGGGAGAGGCCATCAATCGATGACACCTACAACCTCATGGATTATGAGACCAATGGCAGGGATTGTTGAGGTACTGGAGGAAGGGGACTAGAGAGGTTGGATGAAGGTGGGACTTCGCCCCATAGAGAGAGGCTAATGTTATGGCTTTTCTGGTACCATTTATTTTTCTTTGCTCTTTTCAGACTTATCCTCTCCTCACAATGGGACACCTGATCCTGTCTGATGTTTTCCTGTATTCACCCGATTCTGATGTTGTATGACCCCATATCACTATGGACATGTAGGGTCTCCTTGACAGTCTTTCACTTATTGCTCCACTAATCCATTTTCTTCCACTCTTCCTGACAGCAGAGCTCCATTGATCCTAGACTTCTGTCACATCCATGACATCCAACACAACTCTGCTCCGACACACCAAAGTCCAACGTCTCTCTGATCAAGTCCAACATTTTCCTCATGAACTCCGAGACCTTTTCTTCAGACTTGTATATTTCCTCTTTAAGTATATGTTGTATTTCCTTTTGTCTTAGTCTACATTTCATTCCTGTGTTTCGCTTACTGCACCACTCCGGCTTCTTGATCCCTGAACACTGCTCCGGCCTTCCTTCACTCTGAACATTCTTGTTACAAATCATTTTGCGAATCTGTTACTAATACCTCTCATCCTCATAGTATATAAAGTGTACTCTCGATCCCTGTACTCCCTAGCTTGAATATCGACATAGATTGTTACCTCCTCTCATCTTCATCCTCTTCTCTTGACCTCCGCTCCAATCATCTCCACTCCGATCACTGTAACTCTGATCCGACGAACTTATCTCTGCATCTCCAAAATATGGGGCACATCTGTCAGCAAGGGTGCGACACATAAGTCCTGTGCCAATGCCCTATCGGACTTTGCAACTCCGAAGGTCCAGAGTTTGCGATAGGGGTAACGACCAGTCTTAACAACTTCACACCGTTGCTTGCAACACCCTTGATTTCCCAATGGTCCATGTGCCATCTTACATCATATATAAGCCCTACCTATATAGTAGAAACCCCCAAGTTTGTTCTACACAATCTACTGCATTGTAACTCATCTCCTCTCGATGGAACTCTCCCTTTGCATGTTCCAAGCGAAGGCTTGACTTGCCTCAACTGTATCTGAGTGGAACTGGGACCACTCACCTTTCCAATAGGCTTTTACCAGAGTGTGGAAGGTAGCATCAGCTTGTGCTTGCCCAAGCTGTTGCCTTATTAAATGGGCATCCTTGTACTCGGCATCCTGATACTGCTGTTCTCCCTTGCTTCTGCTTTTACCTATTGCTTCACCCTCTGTCGACTCCACATTCCAGGAGATGACCCAACATGGTAAGAATAACAGGCATCCTACCCTTGCTCTTTTCTCTTGTCTCCACTTTTGAGCACCATCATCTTCACCAGAACCCATCATGGATCCCCCTAGATTCTGAGCAGGACCAAGCTCTGACAGCTACCCAGCTCTCTGGAAACTACCTGTGGACCATCCAGACTTCCTTTCCCTTTCCAGAAAATTTGCCTCTACCAAGGAAAAGGCTTTATACTAATGATAACAGAAAGAGGTAGCTGAGTGGAGCACCAGAGAACAGAGACCAGCAGACACACTTCCATCCTATCCCCTTACCTTCCAACCTGCTCCACAATCCGAGTCTCACACTCCTACCCCACTCCCTCCACTTCCTCCCTCCACATTGGATTCCCCATTCCTACCAGAACAACCTTTACCTTTAGGCAGATTCACCCCCTTTGATCTGGGAGATCCACCTCCACCCAAGGATCCCTTCCCAGAC
Organism: Boletus tylopilopsis; assembly: GCA_038093875.1. Lineage (NCBI taxonomy): Eukaryota > Fungi > Basidiomycota > Agaricomycetes > Boletales > Boletaceae > Boletus > Boletus tylopilopsis. The sequence goes on along the minus strand of JBBPTB010000713.1, from coordinate 5,459 downwards.
TCGGACAATGAAGATGATATGCCTGAACTCAAAGCTGGATTACCAGAAGAGTTCTCTGGAAATGGCACTTGTTACGCTTACTGCGAGCATGTGCCCTGGTGAAATAGGCATGGGTCAAGAGGAGGTTGGATCAATAGTGGCCAAAGGCCATCCTTGTGCACTGCGAGCAAGAGGCCCAGCAAAGTGTGCATCCTGTACACAAGAGTAAGGCTGATGACTAGTTAAGATGTGACCTACAATGAGCTTGACTCCTAAGACGAGTGAGGAGTGCTTGAAATGCTAGCAAAGATCAAGAGGGATGAGGTCTTGATGTCCTAGCACCAGTACACCAGTAAAGCGAGTAGATTACAAGGGCACACTGAAGTGCAGGGAAGTTGCAGTGATACAGGCATAGAACTAGCTTAAGGATCTCTAGCTAGTACTCTGGGGTTTATATACTATACCTGAATGGTGCACAGACCATCAGGGCTAAGGGTGTCCTCCTAAGGAGGAACAAAGGCCTTCCCACATCAGAAAGGAGGTGAATGGTCAAATGGGATCCTGCTGTCAAGAAGAGTGGAAGAGGATTGTGTAGGATCAACAGGATCAAATAGGAAGTCTAGGTGAAATGTGAACCTAGACTGACACATGCCCTAGATGGCTAAGGGACCATTGGGCATACATGGCTGAATGGAGGGTCAAGAACGATGCTCTGCAGCAAGAGGGAATACTATGGTAATAGGATCCTCTGTCCAGGTGTACAAGGATCAGCAAGCATAGTGACAGCGGATCAGGAACATATCCTAGCCACAATGGGAATACTCTCATCCGTTCAGCAGTCTAAGGGTTGCCTATAGCAACCAAGAGTCATGGCAAGTCATGCTTCAGATCTAGGCATCAGAAGTGGTCGTGTAACAAGAGGAAGAGGGTCAAGGGTTGATGGGTGTCCCTCTTCAAGGGTGAATCTGGCTAGGCAATCTATGGACAGGGATTCCTAGGGATAATGCGTGGCCGTTAGTGGACAACGGCAAGTTGGTGGTGTACTCCTCCAATGAGTACTGCATAGGCGAGCTCCATAGCTCCCTAGGGTGGAAGGTGTCTGCCAGGCCTTCAGGGCATAAGCGTATCCTGTCTGTCAAGGGTGAATAGTGAGGAAAATGAAGAAACAAACAGTGATTCCGGCAGGTCCAGTCTGGCAACCAAGGAAAATTGTAACAGCATTGATGCCAACTGGTGGTTACATGCCATGGATGCATATTATTCCATCAACCCAAAGTATGACAACATGGCTAAGGTCATCATGGCCCTGAATGGAATGAGCAAGGGCAAAGGTCAGATCTACTCTGAAGGATACTATGAGCACCTTGCCAAAGGTGCCATCCCTACTGTGGAAAAGACTTGGGAGAAGTTCAAGGAGGACTTCAAAAGTATGATGGCTATCCACAATGAGGCTGTTGCTGCAAAGTGAAAGCTCTACTCACTAACACAAGGAGCAAATACCAAGGAAGCCTTCCACAAGTTCACCACTGAATTCTACCTCCTCACCTCTCAGTCCAGACTGACTGAACAATCCAGACTATGCAAAATCTTCAGTAGGGCTATTCACAAGGACCTCATGACAATGATCCTCAGAGGGACCAAACCCACCACTCTTAACAAATGGATTGCAGCAGGAGCTAAATTTACTCAACAGTCTGAGTGAATTTGAGACATCAAAGGGCACAAACCTGGATTTGAATACCATACTGGAACCTCCACCTATCGTAACCCTAACACTATGGATGTAGACAGTGTTGAAGACTATGTCCAACTCACCCCTGCTGAAAGAGCTTGTCTTATGAAGGAGGGCAAATGCTTCATATGCAAGAAGCATGGATGCTCTTTTAGGAACCCTTGGGGTAATCAGGGAAGGAACAGAAGGAAGCCTTACCCTCACTATGATGGAAAGTGCCCACAGGTACAGGCCTGGGCTGTCAAGAACAAGCTGGCAGAGGCCAAAGAGGAGAAGAATGAGGTGATCAGACTGGTGGAACAACTGGTTGCCAAAGGACATGGAGTAAAGGAGATGACCAAGGCACTCCAAGAGATTTACATTAAGGATCAGCCTCCTAAATACCTGAAGGACTTCAGGAGCTCTTTGGAACAGGTAAATCAGGTCTGGACCATTCCCAAAAAGAGGGGGAAGCTGTTAGAAGAAAGGGTAAAGAAGTGGCTCAAGGATTTTTAGACAGGCACTGAGGACCAACTACTCAACCGCCTAGAACAAACCCAATTGTTGATTCTTTAGAGAACAAGTCAATTTTAATTCCTCTACAAGTTTCTGCAGTGGGGGGAGTTCATGTCAGACAAACCACCACCCTTATCAACTGCAGAGCCACCTCCTGCTTCATGGATGAAGGCTTTGCCCACCACAACCATTTCCCTTTATTCCAGCTCGATGAACCACAGGAGGCCTACAATGTGGACAGAACCCTTAACCAATCCAGAACCATCTGCCATCAAACCCAAATCACCATCTATATCAAAGGAGTCCCCCATGACCAAGACTTCTTCATCATACAAAGCAGCAAACAAAACATGATTCTTAGAATGTCATGGCTTGCCAAAGTCAATCCACTCATCGACAAAACCAAAAGAACCATGGAAATTGATGGGAAAGCCAATCTCCCTGCTTGACAAGAGCTGATCCATCAGTGTTACCTTCTCCTTGCTATGGGTCTCAACATGGACAATCACATTGAGTAACATCTCTACAAATGAAAGGGTATTGGAGACTATCTCCCCAAGGAGTGGATATGGAGGACAACCCTCTCCACTCAGATCGCCCAGGGCACCACCAAGGCAAAGGTAGAACTGTCAAAGAAATATAAATGCTATAAGAAGGTATTCAAGGAACCTTCCAACAAGTTGCCACCACCCTGACCATTCAACCATAAGATCAAACTCAACAAGGACTTTCTGCTGAAATAAGGTAAGGCTAACCAGCTAAACCTGGAGGAGCAGGAAGCATGCAAGAAGTTCATCAATGAACATCTTGCCTCAGGGAAGATTGAATTCTCCAAATCCTCCCAAGCATCCCTGTTCTTCTTCATGCAAAAGAAGGATGGCAAGCTTCAACCTTGTCAGAACTACTGTTACCTGAACTCCCATACCATTAAGAATACCTATTTGCTTCCACTGATCGATGATCTTATCAGACAACTCCAGGACTTGAGGCTCTTCACTAAAATGGATGTCCAGTGGGGCTATAACAACATCCAGATCAATCTGGCATACAAATGGAAGGCCACCTTCATCACTCCATATGGACTCTACCAACTGACAGTAATGTTCTTTGGAATGTGCAACTCTCCAGCCACTTTCCAGGCCTATATGAATGACATGTTCAGAGATATGATAACCAAGGGATGGCTAGTCATCTACATGGACGACCTTTTGATCCACTCAAAGGACAACCTGGCACTACACAAAGATCATACCAAACAGGTATTACAGCAGATGGAGGAGCAGAAGCTGTTCCTCAAATTAGAGAAATGTACATTTGCTGCCAAAAAGGTGGAATACCTGGGAATGGTGGTAGAATGAGGCAAGGTGCAGATGGACAATGCAAAGGTGAATGCTATCCAAGACTGGAATGCCCCCAGATCTGTCTCAGCCATCTGGTCATTCCTCAGATTCTGCAACTTCTACAGGAAGTTCATCCCTGGATTCTCAGACATTGCACACCCCCTCAATGATCTTACTTGCAAAGCCAATATCTGGAAGTGGACTGAGGTCCACCAAAAGGCCTTTGAGCAACTATACAACTCTTTCCTCACATGTCCAGTTCTAACTATGCTAGACATAAATAAATCATTCACCATCATGACAGACACCTCCCTGGTTGCAACTGGAGGAGTGCTCATGCAGAAGGATGGAAATGGGGATCTCTACCCATGTGCCTATTTATCCAAAACCCTTTCTGAGGCAGAGAGGAATTATGACATCTATGACTGAGAACTGCTGGCAGTCATCCATGCCTTGAAGGAGTGGCAACATTACCTCACCAGGACCAAACACCCAGTAGTGGTCCTCATAGACCACAAGAACCTTACCTACTTCTGCCAGCCACAGAACCTCTCCCACCACCACACCAAGTGGCAACTCTTCCTGCAAGAGTACCACCTGGAATTCAAACATTGCCCCAGATCCCAGATGGGCCTGGCAGACATGCTATCCTGCCCCAACAGAGTGGACACTTCCTCAGATAACATGAACAAGGTCCTCCTCCCTGACCAACTCTTCATTGTGTATATCAATACTAAGCTCCAGTCCAAACTACTCACTTCAACCCCATCAGATCCCCTCATGCTGGAATGCCTTAAACTCCTCAGCATGGACCATGATGAGGAGGCTCTCCCTACCCACTACAACAATCCAGCAGATTGGGTGTACACTAAGGGCATCCCCTACTACAAAGGACAGGCATACATTCCAGACTTGGACCTCCAGACTTAGATCATCAGGGAATGTCATGATTCTGCATTCTCTGGCCACAATGGATACTTCTGTACCATTATGGCCTTGGAAAAATATTATTGGTGGCCCAGAATGGCTACTTTCACCTGCCAGTTCATCTCTGGCTATGCCATGTGTTAGGCCAACAAGGTCCTGACTCACCCTACTGTTCTGGCACTATTCCCTATCCCCTCCACCATAACTCACCCCTTCCAACAACTCTCCATTGATCTCATCACTGGCCTTCCAATGAGGTCCAGATTCAACTCTGTCATGGTCATGGTTGATCATGGGCTTAGTAAGGGGGTGTTAAGACCAGTCGTTACCCCTATCACAAACTCTGGACCTTCGGAGTTGCAAAGTCTAATAGGGTGTTGGTGCAAGACTTATGTGTCATGCCCTTGCTGACAGATGTGCCCAGTATTTCAGAGAAGCAGAGATAAGTACATCGGATTGGAGTTACTATGATTGGAGTTACTATGATCAGAGCGGAGGTCAAGAGAAGAGGATGAAGATGAGAGGAGGTAACAATCTATGTCGATATTCAAGCTAGGGAGTACAGGGATCGAGGGTACACATTATATACTATGAGGACGAGAGGTATTAGTAACAGATTTGCAAAATGATTTGTAACAAGAATGTTCAGAGTGAAGGTATTATGATTTTCCCTGGTTGCCAGACCAGACCCACTGGAACCCCTATTCATTTTCCTTTGTTCTTCACCATTCCCCCTTGACGGACAGGACATGCTTATGCCCTGAAGGCCTGGCAGATGCCTTGCACCCTAGGGAGCTACCAAGCTCGCCTATGCAGTACTCATTGCTGGAGTACACCACCAACCCACCATTGTCCTCTTATGGCCCCTGAGGGGTAACCCTGGACCCTCAGCCTCGTGACACCCTTGAGGGGTAACCTCCGACCATCAACCCTAGGGGTAACCTTGGACCCTAGCCCTCGCAACACGACACCACCCCCGATGCCTA
>JBBPTB010000712.1:0-15207 GCA_038093875.1 Boletus tylopilopsis | reverse complement strand
TAGGTTTAACTTGGTGAAAGAGGGGGGGCATGTCAAATTTCGCAATGCAACATTGCAAGGATCGAGAAGTGTTACCATCGAGAAACCGGCGAAAAGGTCCTTCACGAAGATCGAGATACGGAGTGGCGCCTCGTAGTCCCCAAGGGTCACTGCATTGACGGCAAGTCGCGACTGAAAATGGGTCATCGCCATGTTCTCGGAACACCCAAGATTGACAATACCAGTTCATTGGCAAGGCTAATGAGCCCATGCAGGTAGTCTTCCACCGCTATCGAGAATTTATCTGCCCATTCTTCCTTTACTGGGAATGCATGAGCGTTCTGATTTCAGGCATCTCGGTGGAAAACGGCTCACTTCCAAGTACCGCGCTGGCCTGCGAAAGCGTGATGAGGGAGCCACTATCCAGATATTCTACTAGGGCGGCGGAATACACTGCCGTACGAAGAGAGTTTGACCACATCTCCTTCCAGCGCCAAAATTGGTTAGAAGGGACGAGTGAGGCGATGACTGCATTGATATCATGACAACTTCGCAAGATTGGGCGTACCGAGTCCAGTAGTGGTGGGACTTGAAGTCAAGAAGGTCAGATGTCTGCGTGAGGGCGAGGGAGAGACTGACGGGCGTCTGTCGAGGTGGAGTGAATCTTGTTCAGAATGCCAACCATGACCCGGGTTTTCTTGTCGAGCTCAGCTACTTGGTCTTTGATTTTCTTCATGTAAAACGCCGTCATTAATGTGATACGGCCGTTTTTGAGGGCGTCGCACCTCTTTAATTTCGACATCTTGCTCGAGAAGTCCGTTGAGATAATCTACCTCTAGGGCATCCATTTCAAACTTGCCTTGTGCCAGCCGGCAACGCGTTGTTGACTCGACTCTCGGCTATCCATTTCGGGACACCCCAGCTTTTGACCAAAACCTTTTCTTCCCCCCCTCTCCCTGTCCGTCCATTGCAAACTCTTCTCATCTTAATCCTTTCATGACCACGACCAGCGATGTGGACAAGGTCAGAGCTCTACTCATTAGGCTTCGCGACACGCCCGTCAACTCGGCGGATGGCTCAGACGACGTGCTAGCTCCAGTCTTCAGCTACCTAATGAACGTACCGCTCAGCAGCTCCGACCAATGCTACCATTGGTTTTGCTCTCGTGCGGATCAAGTCACTGTTGGCGCAGCTACCTTTCTTCTGAGGTTGTTCGCCTACAGTAGCCCAAAGGTTGACGAGTGGAAGGCTCGGTTGATAAGCTGTCTGACGGGGTGTTGTGCTTGCGTCAAAGCTTTTGGGGAGGTCAAGGTCACTTCTCGTTCAACGTAAGCTCCCATTTTTCCTTATTCCATGGTTAGTCGGGAAGATTGAGGCAGATTGTTCGCATTCTTACTCTCTGCCCATGTTCAGATATGATGACCCTCATGTAGCTGACTGGAGAAACCAGGTATTTCGGCGCCTTCTCGGATGACATTCTTCGCGGATTCTACAGGAGCTTTGCCGAGTGGGAGTTAGAATTTGTCAAGGGCAGTTTAGCGTCAGCTGGGATCATTGCTGGTACTCGGAACGACTCCTCGGCTTTGCGCAGCGTTCCACGTGGAATAATATACCATACTGTCTCGAATTTACGCATCCTCTGCGATCCCGACATTCTGGGTTTGATGCGTTCTCGACCCACAGTCTCAAGTTGGCCAACGGATGTCCCACCTCCCGGATTATTCATTCTCATGCTTGACGAATCTCAAGCCGTGCGGCAGTGGGCCAAGGCTTTTGTGATAACCTGTTCCGAGGTCCCGATGGCCGAGGACCACTTCGTCACCGGGCATGAAGTAGCCCTTCAAATTATATTCCATCTCATCACGAAGACCTCGAAGCAACATGACTCTGCTGTATTGCACACACCTTCTATGGACGGGGAGACCTTTCCCGTTAGCTCCTTTGCTTTGACGTCGGATCCAAATGAAATCTGGATCGGTTTTTGCCAAGTCCTTCGTCAGATACCTACCAACACAGTCCTGCGGTCATACGGAGGAGTAAACTGTCGGGGGGTTGTCACAAGCCACTTGCATGATACGGGTCCCCGTATGTGCATCACATTTCTACACTTGCGATCCGCGACCGACTAACAGCCTGTTGTTAGAGTTTGCACACATACTAAAGTGTATGCTCTTTTTGCTCAAGCGCTTGAACGCTGGTCTTTGGACTGGGGACGCACCAGAGTTCCCGCAGGTCGTGTTCGATGCCATCAAGGATAACCCATCTTATATTAAATTAATCGAGGAAATTGTCCCTCTAGAGGAAAAACCCTGGTTTCTCTCTTGGTTTGGGGAGTATCTATTATCGTTGAAAGACTCCGGCGTCTTTGGTGATGTTCTTGCAAAAATTATAGACCTGCTTTGCGAAGAGCTCCAGCACGAGAGGTTCAAGGATGGGCGCCCTGTGGTCATGTTTGCTGCTATACGAGTCAGTTTTTGTGCTCATTACTGGTAAGATTCTAAGCTGATTTTGAAAAACAGTTACTCGTCTCGCTAGTCCGTAAAAGTCAAGCTGAAGAACTGGCTCGCCATCGTCAGGCAATATCTAGTGTTCTGGAGATCCACGTCGATGTTTTCGTGTCTGTTGCCTTTGGTCGCCATTACGCAGACGAAAAGTGGAAGTCAGCCCGTAGCGCCGCTCGTGATCTGGTGACAACGAGCCTCGCGCGAGACGTACGAGAGATTGCTGGTGCAATCACTCAATCCTGCGCGTTTCTTGCTGGTCAAACTGACACATTCCCGGTATGCTCTGTCCGAGAGCATATGTGGGCGAAGGTCTACGAGTCCTTGCAGACAAATGATGCGGATGGTGCTACCTGTCTTCTTGACCTGGTTGCTCAATATGCTCATCTGGACGTTCTCAACTCTCGCGCTTATAAATCAATTTTTTCAAAGCCGGATGCTCGGGTGGCCTTTGACGCTATCAATCGCTCTCTACAGGTCACGAGACAAGGTTTTGTCGAGACAATTTCTAAATTTGCCAACTACAACCAGCCGGCCTTTGTTCGCAATGTCCTTTGTCGCCCGGAGGTTGCGGGAAACGTCATGATTCTCATGCTCTCTCCAATTGATGACATTCAAACTGCTGCCAAGACCTTGGTTGGACAAGCGTTTGATGTGGACGTCCGTCTCGACTGCTTTCGCGCGTTGTTGTCCAATCTACCAGACCCCTCCCTATCCGCCATTCTCAGATTCCTCGAAAAGTTTGTCCGGCATGCACCTCAAGTCACCGAGGCGTGCAGCTTATCAAAGTCCCTCGTACAATGTCTCACGGACGTCATTGAAGTCCTCTGCTCTAGCCCTGATGGTTTACTCCATTCCAACGCACTCTTGCGACCTGAAGATTCCCACGGTCCTGTCTCTCAACTTCCACAGCTATGGACGCTCATGACACAGTCGATCACTGTGATATTCAAACGAACTCCACTGTGGGCAGACTTCTTCGAGATACCTGACATGACAGTATGGATGCGAGATGCGCTTATTTTCGGTCGGGATATGCTGGCGCAGTGGAGGGTCATGGAATCTGCCGCCGTAAAAATTACAGAAGAAGAGTCCACCTCACTAACTAAGAGGTCAACCAGGTTATCTCGGGTAGGAAAGCGGATGATGAACGATCTTCAACCTGTCTTACCCGAGCTTGCGCGGTGGCTTCGGCTGTCAGATGAGGAGCTACTGCATCAATCGTTTTCCCTCATCCAGACCGTCTTGGATTGCTTTAGGACAACAGGCGTGCCGCCCTCCGAAGCCGGTTTGACGAAGTTGAACAAGCACGTGGATGACGCTCGCAAAACGACGCACGGCACCCCAAGGACGCGCCTGGACTCCACTCGCATAGCAAAACTTGAAGACGCCCTAGCTGTGTTTGAGAGTGACGACGACGACGTGGAGATCATTTCGGTGACAACTGCCAGTAGTCGCACATCCGCTCCTCAACGCAAGGACAACAAAGTGGTACGCAAAGAGGTGCAGGCAACGCTCAAACCTCTATATCCCCCGAAACCTGCGAAAGCTTCTTCCTTAAACCAATCCAAGCTAGAGACGCCTGCATTTCCGACTTTTAAGAAGGCACAGCCAACTGTCGCTTCTGGCCCCAGTCGTCCACTTCCTGTCCGCAATGAGGTACCCAAAGTGCCACAAGCTGTGGACTCTTCGTCTAGTGAATCCGAATCTGACGCCGATACTGGCGGTGCAAGAGGTTTGGCCGCCCTCGCTAAGCTCCAGAAGCTGTCCAAAGTGCAGAAACTCCCTGAAAGACGTCAGATCAAAATTATTGATGTTACCAATCACGCCAAGAACGCAACGATGGAAAGACTTCATCGAAGGGACGATGCACGTAGGAGAGCTATGCGGCTTAAACCTGATATCTCTGGACTCCACCGTGCTCTCCTTTCGTGGAATTATGATCATGACGGCCCCGATCCTCCTGCGCAAGGAACGCAGCCGAATCTATCTCGTATCCCGGACAAATTTGCAGACCATCACCAATACCTCAGTGTATTCGAGCCGCTCCTACTGCTAGAATGTTGGGCTCAGATCGTCCAGTCGAAGGAAGAGACTCAGCCATCCTACGACTGCAAGATCTGTTCAAAACAGTTCACAGACGACTTTGTTGACATCGAGGGGACTATATCCGAGGCACTCCAGAAAGATTGGCGTCTGTCAGAAACAGATGTTGTTCTGCTTAGACATCCTTCAGGTAAAACCTCGCTCCTTGCCAAAACGCAGTCGTATCGTATTACTCCGAATGGCGCACAAGTGGCTCTCCGATGTTTTATACCCAATGGGGTTGACCCCGGTCTTCAAATTAATAGCGTTTGGAGCTTGAAGAAGGTGTTTAGGTGCCGTTGTTCGCATATCAACTAAATTCTCGACTCTGATGTTTCTTTAGCTTGGCTACATTGCATCGCGAGTATGGTGCTTTGGTGGCTCTCCCTTTCTACGACGCCTTTCAGTCGGTCATGCAACCTCGCATCTCTGTAATACCGCACTTGGATAAAGACGATATTGAGCGGGCAATGTCGAACTATCGTGTTAACGAACCTCAGGCAAGAGCTATTATTGGATCACTACGAATCGAAGGGTTTGGGTTAATTCAAGGGTAGGTGAAGTTATCCGACTCAATGGCTCATTGCTCAAATATTACCAAGGCCGCCTGGAACAGGAAAAACTTCGACTATATGCGGGTTGGTCGAGGCTTTCTTGTCACGACGGCCCCGGCCTACGACTTCTATACACGCGGGGCGAAATTCCACACAAGCTGACAAAGGGCCAGTGCAAAAAATTCTGCTATGCGCCCCGAGTAACGCAGCAATTGATGAAGTCGCTAGCCGCTTGAAAGAAGGCTACCGAGGTACTCAGAGACGCGGGGAGCCAATCAAAGTGGTTCGCATTGGCAGTGACAAAGCCATTGACATCAGTGTCCGGGATGTCGCATTGGATTACCTCGTGGAGCAGAAGATGAATGGCGAGAATATGCGAGATTCCTCCAATGATGCCGGCAAGCAAATAGCGCTGCTCCGACAAGAAATTGAATCTGTCAAACGTGCCAAGCGACAAAAGTTGGAGGAGTTATCCACGATCCAAAACAACACTGCAAGGACACTTGCCATCGAGGAGGAGATCAAGAAATTGAACTCTCGTCGAATGACTTTGACCCAACAGTTTGATCGTTTGAAGGACAAACAAAAATCTGACTACCGAACTTTAGATGCTGTGCGAAGGCGATTTCGCATGGAGGTCCTGCAAGAGGCAGACGTAATTTGCGCGACACTCGCAGGATCTGGCCATGAGTCGATCGAGCAGTTGGAGTTTGAGATGGTCATCATCGATGAGGCCGCTCAGGCTGTTGAATTGACTTCGTTGATTCCTTTGAAATTTCGGACCCCTAAGTGCATCATGGTTGGTGGTGAGATTTCTGGTAATTCCTGCCGTGCGATGTTGGAACCTGACACGCTCGTCCTGTAGACCCTCAACAACTTCCACCGACCGTGCTCTCCCAAGAGGTGGCGACAGTTTCCATAGTCTTGCATTCGCCCTGACCACCCTTTCAGGCATGCAGATTCAACTACAATCAATCCCTCTTTGTTCGCTTGCAAAAGCATTGTCCAGATGCCGTCCATCTGTTAAGGTGAGTGCAATTGACAGATTATCCAAATGACTTGCTCAGCAATCCGACAGCATTCAGTACCGCATGCATCCAGAAATCAGTCAGCTCCCCAGTCGTTTGTTCTACCAAGGTCGTCTACTCGACGGACCGGACATGGACGCCAAAACCAAACAGCCTTGGCAATCCCACGCGAAGTTTGGTTGTTATCGATTTTTCAACGTCTCGCATGGCCGAGAGGAATCGACCTTCAGCCACTCGATGAAAAATGTATCGGAAGCTCAAGTGGCTGTCGCGCTGTATGCGAGATTGCGCAAAGAATTTGCATCGATTGATTTCGACTTCCGGATTGGCATTGTCTCGATGTATCGCGGTCAGGTGGTTGAATTGCAACGTGCATTCGAAAGGAGGTTTGGGGAGGATATTCGTGGGAAGATACACTTCAACACTGTTGATGGTTTCCAAGGCCAAGAGAAGGATGTCATCATTCTTTCGTGCGTACGCGCCGGCCCCGGCGTACAATCAGTTGGCTTCTTAGCTGGTATGGTTCATGCACGTTGCAATGAGCACGTTATTGAACTTCCATTCAGATGTCCGCCGAATGAACGTGGCTCTTACCCGAGCCAAGTCTTCTTTATTCATCCTGGGAAATACTGCGACGCTCGAGAGAAGCAATGTAGATTGGAAAGAAATCGTGAACAATGCCAGAACCAGGTCGCTGTTAACCGATGTAAGTTACCTGCTACTCTCGATCACTAGCACTCACCACCGTTCCGCGCACAGGTGGACACGTCTTACTTCACAGAACCCACCTATGTGCAATCTGTCCGGCCTGCTTCGCCAACAAAGGCCTACAAACAGCGGGCTGTTCCCAAGCCTCTAGAGCCAGTAGGCCTTGTCACTCCTCAAAGATTGGCCGAATCCGTTCGTGCCAAACCACAATCACAAAATGCTTCTTCCAGTCCAGTTTTTCCCACTTCGGTCCAAGGGGCCGCGGAATCAGGTAGTAATGGGGTACCACACCTACCAAAGAAGCCAATCGTTGAAGAAGGGTCTTCGTCGATGAAGCACCCCTTACCAAAGAGACCGTTCTTTGAGGAAGACACTTCGTCTACCAAGGACAGACCGAACCCACCTCCGCGTAAGCGACCCAAGAAGGACAAGGGCAGTATTTTCATTCCCAAGAAACCCAAACCATAGACACCATTGTCAGGATTTTTCAGCACATACACTCGACTTTTCTGCACTGCACGCCACATTTATCTAGATCACAGAATGTAATGTATTCCTATTGCTTATCACTACGAAGCTTTTATTGGTGGAAGTTCCCACTGATCTGGTCCAAATTTGGGTATCGTCATCAGCACGCCTGCGCTGTTTTTTGCGTGTTTAGTGAAGGTGCACAACGTTGACTTTCCGAGCGTGGACAGCCATGCTGGATTGATCACTGTAAGCCCTATAATGAGGTCAGATGTGGTTTCAATCGGTTTTAGACAACATACCTTTGAACCATGGTTTGGTCGTTCTAACGATCTCGGTGAAGATGATATAATCTGGGGGAGACCTTTGCCACAGAACAGACGATGGATGTATAAATACGTCTTCCTGGATACCCATTGCTCTGTAAGGGACACCCTTAGCAGTCGAGTATTGAACCCCCGTAGCTGACTTCTTTTGCACGAGATCTTTCCGAACGGCTACTTGGTCGATGAATGCGGTAGCCAATAGCTGACGAAGCACCTTCAACTACATGGCATTTGTTAGCGAAACTTTACTCGTATCACACGTGTAGCCAACCTGCGTTTCATTTGGTGGTTTGAGAGGCTGTGCAAGCCCCGTTTCTACCCCAGGGAAGGTCGCGTTCACGATATTGCAAATTTGAGCTCTCAATTTGTGGATCTCTTCCATGGCCTGGACAGCATGTCAGCTACTGGGGTGAGAAAGAGTCTACGAGTGCTACCTTTGGTCGAACGAAATGCTCTGAACAGAACTGGAAACCACCCCCAGCGAATTCGTATGCACCGACGACTGAAAGTATCCGAAAAACATCACTGGTCGACTTTCCTAGGGAAGCATGGAGCTAGAAAACGGTGTGTTAGCACCACCTGGTGAAGAATTATATGGCAGTACCTGTTGAGTCTCGAAGAAGGCCTTTCGACGCGCCTTGCGAGCTTCTTTTGCCTTGACTCGTTCGTTCTTGATGTACTCCAATTCTTCAGTGTTTTCATCGTCGGAATTCTTTCCATCACCCAACCGCTCTTCATGCAGAAAGGGATCACCGACAGTCATGATAGACACGATATTGATCACATACGGCAAACAATCATGTTGTCGACCAGCAACGAGCATCCGAGAATATCGAGGAGAAAGAGGGAACAAGCTCATTGACCTCCCGAGCGGCGTGATCTTGCCTCCGATTGTTGCGAATGTTCCCTCCGGGGACGTGGAGGATGCAAGGGGTGTACTGCTCACCGCACCGAGGTGAGTCAATACCGTCTCAGCCTTCTTTAATGCCTGGGTGTCGGGAGGGGTCGGAAAAGGAAAGTTCACCACTGTATCGATGCCCATGCTCTTCATTTGAAGTACTACGCCCTCTATCGGGGTTCGAAGGATTTCGGGTTGCGAGAACTGTTCAAAATAGTGCTCGTAGAGTGCGGATGAATAAAGCCTGTAGCAATGGCCAGGGCCCGTCCGCCCAGCCCGACCGGCTCTTTGTGCTGCGGAAGCCTTAGATATCCAGTTCACCTGGAAGGACTGGATACAACTACTGGCATCATATCTGCGCTAATAATCCTGTGAGGATGTAGAACGTCGATGGTGAGAAATATCTTGCCTCCTTTGCTCGCCCACAGTCGACGACGTATCGAATTCCAGGAATGGTCAATGATGTTTCAGCTACATTCGTTGAGACCACCACTAGACGGTATCCAGTTGGCGGTGATTCGAAAACTCGCATTTGTTTATCACTCGGCAGAAGGGAATATAGCGGAACGACATGCATCGGAGCTAAAAGATGAGTGTTTAGAGATGTCGAGGCTAATCTGGATTCTACTCACAGTCACTATTTTCGATGTCATCGGTAGTGTCCTCGTCAGCGCTATCCAAGGCTTCGGAGTCTTCTTCGGCGACACCATCATCAACGTCTGCAGCCAAATCTTGGTTGCTGGCTCCCAGTTCAACATCCTCCGCTTCTAGCACAACTAATATTATATTATTCAAGATCACTTTTCAGGAAATAGATAGTCAGAAGCATACCATCCGCAGCAGCGACCATGGTTGGAGGGTTTAAATGTTCGTCATCAAAATATTCAGAAGCGTTGACCAACCGCCTTTTACGCAGTCGGGTTTCGATGGCTTTACAGCTAAATTTTGCTTCCAGAGACCTGCAAACACCCAATATCTCGTTCTGACCTGTCAAGAAGATCAAGATGCCACCTGGGGGTAACCGAGAATGGATTTTAGCGGTCTTTTTGATCGCTTCTTTGACGTAGTCCGAGAGAGTTCGGCGGTTGAAATGAATCGTCACCGGATACTGGCGTGCAGAAACGCTGATCACCGGAGGAGGGGACGGGAAGAGGTGCTTGTTCTCGGCAAAGTCGCTGACCCGAAGGGTGGCCGACATTATGATCAACCGGAGAGGCTTTGCGCCATCCTTTTTGTCCTTCCACATCTGCTCTCGCAAGTTCAAGACACGACTAAGTACACCAATGAGTATGTCCGTATTCATGCTTCGCTCGTGAGCTTCGTCAATGATGACGACAGAATATCTGGATAGCAAGAAATCGGTGGCCAATTCGCGTAATAGAACTCCATCAGTCATGAACTTGATTGTAGTTGAGGGAGATACCGTCGCGTCGTAGCGTATTTGGTAGGAGACCCGCGAGGAGGTTAGTGACATTTCATGTGCAACACGTAACGCCATCGAAACTGCTGCGACCCGTCGAGGTTGTGTCACCCCAATCATCCCAGGATTATCTGGAAGAAGAAAATTAGTATATCCTCGCTGAGCGTAGGCTCTGCACACCTCCGTTCGAATCCCCGAACCCTGCTTCATAAAGAAACTGCGGTACCTGGGTTGTTTTTCCACTACCAGTCTCGCCGCATATGATCACGACGGGATGAAGTAAAATGGACTCCATAATGCTTTGCTCCTCTGCAATGATAGGCAACATCAACCGGGCCTCTTCGACATCCGAGGGTCGCGTGACGAAAACAACCTGGGCTTTCCTTTCAGAAGAGGACGGACTTGATGATTGTTGGGGATTGCTCAATAGATATCCTGCCAGCGCAGTAGCAGGCAATTCCAGGTCGTCTCCAAGAGGACCACGCATTATGAAAGGCAGGTGTGAAAGTTTTCGTTTTTTTGGAAGTTGCCGTTCAATGGTATCTTGGACCGCTTCCGGCTCGGTGTGTGGTTCAGTGGTGGGAGCTATATAACCCTTAGCTACAGATAGCTGCTTCATTGCCCACGTCTTGAAACCTTTCCGCTTCACAGAATCAGTATAAGCCTTCGGATGAGATGGACTACTACTGTGGCCCGAGTCGCTGTCTGATGTAGAACCTGAAGTAGAATCGCGCCCATGTTCTTGGGTATCATTGGCGGAATCTGAGCTATCGTACGATGTCTCAGGCTTGTGTTCGGGGCCCGGATGCACAGAAGGCTTTGACCATTGTCGAAAGCTTGTCTATGAAATATACTGAGAATATAAACAGAATTAAAATCGACGAACCGACCTTTTCACCAGTCTTCTTTCTCCTCACGACGCGAGGGGGCATGGAAGACCCATCGGGGTTTCGTCTAAGGGCACCGCCAACAACAATAGGGTCCGCTGATTTCTTTGGGGACGATAGACTGGTGGACATATCCACAATCTGGACTTGTTCAGAAACGGCGGCGACCGGTGAGTCGGCGCAAGCTGCGACGGAACCCATTCCCATCCCGTCGAGTTCGGCATCTTCGTCTTCGTCTTCGGTGTCGGTGAGCCCCAGGGTAGAAAACTTATTGGCGCGCCTTCTCCGTTTATTGGATCGACCAGCTATGAAACGCCGAACCTCTATATCTTCACTTCTATCCAATCGTTCACGGTGAGAGACCACCTTTCCTGTCCCTAGTGTGGAGGAGGACTGCAGCTCCAAAGTTGGTATTGACGTTTGAGTCTGACTGGGAGAGTGAGTGAATTATTGACAAGGAAGAAAGTGAACATACGCCAACTTCTCCAAGATCAAGACCCTTTCCTCTTGTCGAAGTTTTTTGTCCTTGAATGAAATAGATCAACATGAGGTGTTGAAGAGAAAGCCGTGTCTCACAATGTACTTTTCTAATCTCTTCCTCTTCCTGCTTGACACCTTGCTCTTTGATTGTGCTGCGAGCTACGGCCATGGGAGATATACATCATCATCATCATTATCATGACCCACCTTCTGCCTCTCCTTCATCACAAATGTTGCAGATTACTTGAAATGAGGATACATTTGACTAACTTGAGTCTGCCGAACGGAGTTTAAATTTAGGCAGAACGAAAATACTCCAACTCATGACGGTGGTCCAATACCCACCATATCGCTGGCAGCGACAACAATGCCACCGTAACACCACCACCGCAGCGACAACGACTTACCACAACGGAGACGACGACGGGGATGCAGGCATGTTGGTAACAACGACGACACGGCATCACTACCCCCCATCATGGCAGAAGCAACAGCGCATACGGCGATGACGACGATGCCGCCGTGACACCACTGCAGGGGCACCACTACCACCACGCACGGTACCAACGCCCACCATCTCCACGACAACGAGGATGATGCGGCCACCATTATCCCCACGGCGTTGCTGATAACGACCTAGTCACCGTCGTGGCACCACTCTCACCTCCGCGACGCGCGGCGAAAGCGACGACGAGGCATGGCGGTGATACAAAGACTACTGCCGCTGTGATACCACCATCACCACGTCGTCGACGTGCCACGGCGATGACAACGATGCTGCCCACTAGTTATCGGCTTTGAAATATTGTGCTGCATTTCCTACTACCCATATTTTTGGCAAGTGTGATTGCGTGCTGTCTAAATTGTACCACCGTGACGATGACGACGACACCATCGTCTAGTACTTGGTATTATATGTGTATTTCGAACGTGAATACATGGTTTTTATGAGTTCTGAGTTCTATTCAAATCTAAAAGTGAATAAGCTCGTGCCGGGTCTATCGCTTCTCATTCACCATGCATCATGCTCCATCGTAGTCAAGGCCCGCCTAGCTCAATTGGTCAGAGCGTCAGACTTTTACGGC
This sequence comes from Boletus tylopilopsis, assembly GCA_038093875.1. Lineage (NCBI taxonomy): Eukaryota > Fungi > Basidiomycota > Agaricomycetes > Boletales > Boletaceae > Boletus > Boletus tylopilopsis. The sequence continues at coordinate 2,788 of JBBPTB010000712.1, read as the reverse complement.
GGGTATAACCCTGCGGTGATCTGAAGGCTGCGAGTTCGACCCTCGCGGTGGGCTAGTGGTTTTTTTGCGCTTTTACCGAATGACATTTTGCCTGGTGATGTGAGTAGTCAAAAAATATCGTACAATCATCAGGATCGTGAAACGACATACAGACGAAGCAGAAATGAAAGTATCTAGAACATGATGTACATAAACGCACACACGTAACAAGCATGCGTCTGCGTCGTTAAAAAGATGAGCATGTAATCATGGCTAAGTGTATGTTGGTCGTCCACATATATCATGGGTGGGTGTTCAAGGGGAATCTAGAGGCAATATCACAAGAAACGACCAACAGAGTAATTGCACGGATAAATAAGCAGATGAATAGCCTGATTGTAAAAGTCTCCTGAAATGTGGCTTCTAACGACGTCCTGCGTACTGCCATGCTGATCACGGTCGTATGCTTCATGTAGGCTTATAGAAAATCGTGGTGAGATACTAAAACCTGCGAGTGAGCGACAATCTTGTTGGGCAAGAAGCGCATAAATACCTTCTGGCGATAACGCGTTGTGTTCCCGACAGCGAGTACACCATTACGAATCGCACTCGTACTCAAATGATGAAGTACGACATGAGACGGTACAGGCAACACGCTGGCGTCATCTGACAATCCAGGTCCATCCAGCCCAAGACGGGTGTGCGTTGGTGACGAAGCTGCAAGGTGGGTAACGTCTGTGCCGCTCGCAGTGGTGATCGGGATAGGAGGGTGCTCGTCCTCAGTTCTGTCCTCCCTATAGATGTCCCGTGCGAGGGTACTGGTCATTCCGAGCAGCGATCGCCCCTGCTTCCGCCTGTGCTCTCGTTCTCGTTCTTTTTCCCGCTCTTTTTCCCGCTCCCGCTCTCGACCCCTGGACGGTGGAGGTTGTCCAACTTTAACGTTCAAAATGAGCTTGTCCAGGTGTCTAGGAAGGACTGGAGCTGGAGGAATATTAGGCGCAGGGACCTGTTGGTGGGTATTGGGATAGCCTGACTGGTCATATTCCGCCGCAGCCGTGTAAGCCAAGTAAGCCTCTTCCTCACGGGCAGCAGCAACGAGTTCTGCGGGGATTTCATCCGTCCACTTGGACGAGGATCCCGTGGCATCCGAAGACGAAGGTGCGTCGACCGTGGAGCCTTGGGTGGAGGTTGTTGTGGACCAGAAAGAGTGGACCGGATGAGCAGGCAGCTTCGGAGGGACAGACACAGACACACGGTGAGGTGGTGTCAGACCGGAGATGGGGACCGCGACGTAATTAGCCAGGCTCCCTTCGTCATCTACAGCTGTCGGGAGGTCATCGGCTAAACGCCACTGTTCATCGACAATGAAACGAATGTGATGTGTTCCAGGCATGAGCGAGACCCAAGTGGACCATGATGTATCCGCAGGGGGGTCGCTGTGATACGAGTCAGATGGACGAGTAAATTGATCGGAAAAGACGTACTCAGGTTCCATTTGCTGACGGCCCTTCCAATTGTCGTCACCTGCGCGAGCAAGGACAACGGATTTTCCACCCCCATGCCAAGTAATTTTAACGTTCACGGGTTCCCGTGTTTCATCCGAGGGTCGGATGGAGGTAGGTGGCCCAGGCTCAGCCAGACTATCGGTAGTGGCAGAGGCAAGTTCTTCCTCGGCTTTGTGAAGTGCAAGGGGGATCGTCGAATGAACTGTTTCCTGAATGAACTCCGGCCGATCAGGATGCGTGGGTACTTCGATCTGGCTCTCTGCATAAAGCTCCTGTATGCGAGGTTGTGCGGAAGTCTGGCCGCGCGAAGCAAATGAATGTGTGGAGTTGTATTGAAGAGGAGCGCCTCGGAAATAAGGGCCGCCGCGATTACGGGGATGATGTTGGTGGTGCGGAACCGGGATATGAGTGGAGGGTGGGTGCTCGAGAAGCAATTCTGACGAGAAGTTTGAAGTATCGGCTTCCCGTGCAAGATTCACCTTGACATTTGGCTGCCTTCCACGAGGAGAAGTGCCTGTGTTTGAAGCGTTGTTGATGGTACCATTGTTAGAGACTGGAATCGGGATCGGGATTGGGGAAGTGGTCCTTGGTGGCCGACGATAGGATGATAAGGGAGATGAGTTAGAGGAATTTTGGTGGGAGTGTGCAGGAGTCACGGAAAGGAGCGCAAGGTCTGGCAGCTCGAGGGATTTTTTCTTTGTGCGCAGGGAGCGGTGGGGCTGATTGGGGTTCGGGGAGGGTGAATGGGATTGTCTACGACTAGGTGAATCGATTTGCTTTATCGGAACTGTTGAAGGTCGATTGTGGTTCGTGTTCGAGGTTGTATTGCCCATCGTGTAGATCGCGTCGCCGTCCTCAAAGGTTCGTGACTACTGCCCAGCTCCTCGTCGCTAACAGCGAGCTCGATGGACGTAAAAGAAGAGTTTAACCCAATGAGGATCACATAAAGTGACCCCCTGATAACCTTATTATCAGCAAATTATTATTTTATTTCATTATGTAACGGTCGCACAACACGCTTTGCCGACTGCTTGCTAGGCTAGTACATATGGCGGAAGATCTGCACAAATAACATTTTGTTTTTGTGGCCATGATTTTTTTTTTTCGAGCACCTTTTTCGAGCATCTTTTCTTTTTTTCAAGCATCTTTTCCTTTTTTCAAGCATTTTTTTTTTCACGGCACACTTTTTTTTTTTCCCCAAGCACAACTTTTTTCTATAACAAAATATTTAATAAATAACACAAATAAGGAGATGGGTGCCGGTCGCAAAACTGTGACTTGCACCCAATGAATATACGTAGGGA
>JBBPTB010000711.1:0-15254 GCA_038093875.1 Boletus tylopilopsis | reverse complement strand
GCCCTCTGCCTTCAACCTGCTCAGCCGTATCAGTAGCGCGCTGTGCCCATCATGCATCATCGGCGCTCGAATTACCGAAACACAGTGACGGCATATATGAACTTATTCCTTTTTCACAGACATTTGCTTATGCGTATAAGAAGTATGAATTAAATGGGCATATGACCTTTCAACATCCAAGCGAACAAGACCACGACTCATGCGCAAAGTCTTTTTTTTGTTCGCCGTCTCTGATATGGCCATGGCGCTGATTTTGATCGCGCCAGGCCCTACGACCCCAGACTACCTAGACTATGCTACACTCTCTGGAAGCACTTGGCCGAGGGATACCGAATGGGCTGCGCTGAATAGATCTGTTGGTGGACGCCTTCAAGCACTCAGGCCATGGGCTGCCGTTTGCTATGCAGCCGACCCCCTCTACAATGCAGAGGAATGTCAGTCTGTAATTTCAGGATACGGTAACGACACACAGGTATGTTTTCAGTGCACTGACTCGCCGCAGTTAGATTGATCCCGACGGTTTTAGCGCGAAGCAGTCCCCGCAGCGCTGCTATGGTCGAACTGGGAGTCGTGCGGTTATGGCCAAGGCTGTGCTTTGAACTACTCCAACCCTCAGCCAATCGAAGGTGCAACCTGCCATCAAGGATCGACTCCCCCTTACAGTGTCTCGATTCTGAATGCCGAAGACGCGAGTAATATCATCAAGTGGGCAACTTCTCATAACATCAAACTCACCGTGAAGAATACAGGTATTTAACTTTATTGCTGGTTCATGTGAATTTGGTTCATTCGTGGGGAACTAGGTCACGACTATCTTGGCCGTTCTGCCGCTCCGTCTACCCTCCAGGTCAACACTCACCTGATGGACAATATCACCTATGTACAAGGTTTTGTTCCCCAGGGATCGGATGCTACTTCGGTCCCCGCTCTGACTATTGGTGCTGGTGTGCAAACCTACAAGAGTAAGTATGTATATCATAGCCGTCTCAACTCGTATTCAAACTGGACGCTGTATAGTTTACGAATATGCAGCAGCACAAAATATTACTCCGATCGTTGGATCATGTCCGACCGTTGGAGCTGGTGAGCCGATCGCCAACCTCTCGGGCTTGCCATTGATTCGTCGACTTTTAGCTGGGGGGTACCTTCAAGGAGGCGGGACTAGCATGTAATGTTTGTTTTCTTTTGTACGACACACAGTTCGTGACATCCTTGGCACCGATATAGGCTGACACCTGCATACGGGCTCGCTGTAAGAGCCTGTTTCGCGGATCTGATCAAGCTAACTTTTTCTTGAAACAGGCAGATAATGCTCTCGAATTCGAAGTATCCTTGTTTGATTTGAGTTTTTCGTTGGGCTGATTTATGTTGCGGCAGGTTGTCACTGCAGATGGGGAAATTAGAGTGGCAAATGAAGCTCAGAATGCCGACTTATTTTGGGCTCTTTCTGGAGGAGGGGCAGGTAGCTGGGGTATTGTCAGTGCGTACATACCAATTCACACCTCACTCACGTTGTTGTGCTGATCGATCTCTGTAGCTCGCGCTACTATTCGGGTACATCCTCCTGTTGAGGTCCAGGCTTCCTTCATCACTATCGTGCCCCGTGCTTCCCAAAACTTAACCACCCTTGGCATCGAATTTATTAGCCTTTTGGCCAAATATCAGAACGGCTGGATGAGCAAAGGCATCTTCGTGGATCATATTTTGCTTGAAGGGGAATACGTGCTTGTACGCATCCTTGCCACTTCTCTCGCTCTGCTAATCGCCTTCCATCCTTAGCTATTCTTATGGCCCACCAACCGTGCGGCTCTATCCGACTTCTACCCCTTCTTTCAAGAGATCGACTCTCTTTCTTCAAATTACACTCTCAAGTCGAACACGACAACGACATACCCCACGATCAATACCGCCTTTCAAGATATTTTTGGACCCCTAGCTGACCAACTGGAGTTCTACGGTTCCGCGATCCAATTCGCCTCCCGCGTGATCCCCAAATCCTCTCTCGACCCTTCTAATTCGTCGTCGATTCTGGCCGTTGCGGAAGCAATCTGGAGTGGGCTCCAAATCGTCAACGAACCACTCGGATCAGGTGGTGGCCTACTCGGCAATGTTCCCGTCGTGCTTTTTGGATCTTTACCTGCCAATACATCAGGGATAGAGGGTACTGGTGCGAACCCGGCAATGTACGAAGGTGCATGGCATGTCGTCTATGCAGCGTGAGTACTTGAACCATTTAAATGTGCGCAAATTTGATGTATAACGATGGCTTGGTCACAGTACATGGACGCTTGGGCTCACCGCGACGACTACCTCCAAGGTCATGACGGCCATTCACGACGCTGTCTCGCCGTTGACCGCTTTGGGAATCAAGGGTAGCTACCAAAATGAAGGTGACGCGTTCGAGGAGGACTGGCAACAAGGTATCATCCTGGCATTGTTTTTGTCTTCTCCGTGACGTAGTTTCTGTTCGGTATTTTCAGCCTTTTTCGGGTACAAGTATGCGAAGCTGTTGTCCATCAAGCAGAAATATGATCCTCAAAATTGTAAGTTGATACTTGGATGTCCCGGAAGCACGGTCACTGACGGATGGTCACAATCTTCACTACCTGGAAGGTAAAGGGATGTTCCTCTGCACCGAGATCGTCGTATGCTGAAGGTCGTTCTCCAGGGTGTCGCCTCCGTGCTTGATATTCCCGCATACCGGTGTTTCAACAAGGAACAGAGCGAGCTGCTCTAGACTATGTTGATGGGGGCGAATCCATATTGGCCAGGTTTGTCGGGGCAGTTCGTCTTCATGTTTTCCGCGAAGCAATACACCACAATGCCTGTATTATTTTATATAGGACATTCTATACTTGGGAGAAGGCTAATACAAGTGGGGAAAGCCGTTCGAAGAGCATCATTCGACGTCCGCTTGCGGCGGATCGCCAGACTTCAGCAAAGCTCGTTGACACGTTCCCATGCATACATACACAAAAGCGAGACAGAAGACGCGCGGTCAACGTGTAAAATGAGAATTGGTAACAAGTATCGAAGGTGTGTTCGTCGAGGGTGAGCGTACGATCAATGCAGAATTTTATCGAGAGAAAAGGCGAGAAACTTGGTGTGCGGCCACCATCTTTGAAAAGAGTGAGGTCGAATCAAGCCTGCTCCCACTGAAGGCGGTGAAGGCGTGGAGATCTTGGACCAGCGACCACCTTTTTGTCGGAATGGCTCGAGGAAGTGGGATTGTTGGACGGAGAGGTTCGCAATCGCGAGGAGACGCACGACAAAGTGGGCGAAGATTCGTTTTGGAGAGAAGACTTTGACAAACATTCAAATAAATATTGGCACGTCAGCACGACGGTACCACATGAATGTTGCCAAGTATACGATGAAGCCCATGCAAACGTCAGGCTGGATCCTCAACGTTGCAACATTGCAGGGTCTGCATAGTAGATGATAAGATATTGTCAAGAGCAAGGTAGAAATATTCACCGCGGTGACAGTCGTGACTCCAAGACAAGCCCTGTGACATCGGCGAGCCAGCCGGCCAATAAACTTTGCGACCTGCCAGTTCATCGACCCGCCCGACATCTCGTCTGACCCGTTCCATGAGGGTTAGTTCACCAACAAGGTCTCTAGCTAGGACACCGCCAGGTAGTAGTACGAGTGGTAACAAATAACGTGACAACTCTTTGTGTTGGTGTTCCACTAATTAGCCGAAAAGGTGCCGAGTCTGTGACACGACACTCCGCACATCGCACATGTAAGTCCTGTCTTCCGTACCCATCTGGTTGTCGCTGTGTCGTTCCTGTGCTCAGACGCTCACCAGATCTCATCAAATACATCGTAGTAATGCGCTGTGTCCCGCATCAGGAGTACGAATTACCGAATTACATGTGAACCTCAAAATTCCTGGTTCACAGACATTTGCGTATAAGAAGTATGCGGTAAATGCGGACATGCCCTTTCTACATCCGAACAACAAAACCACGACTCATGCGCAAAGCTCTTTTGATTGCTGTCTCCGGTATGGCCATGGCGAGGCTTTTACAGTCGCCATATGCTACCCCAAACTTTGCTACGCTCTCTGGGAGCACTTGGCCGAGCGAGGCCCACTGGGCTGCGTTGAATAGCTCTGTCGGTGGGCGCCTTCAAACACTCAGGCCATGGGCTGCTGTTTGCTATACAGCCGACCCGCTCTACAATGCCGAAGAATGTCAGTCTCTACTTTCACGCTACGGCAATGACACACAGGTACGTTTTCGATGCGCTGGGAAGGGTTCACCCCAGTCAGATTGATCTTAATTTTCAGCGCGAAGCAGTTCCCGCAGCGCTTCTGTGGGCGAACTGGGAGTCGTGTGGATACGGCCAAGGCTGCGCTTTGAACTACTCCAACCCTCAGCCAATTGAGGGTGCAACGTGCTATCAAGGATCGACTCCCCCTTACAGCGTCTCGATTATGAATGCCGAAGACGCAAGTAATGTCGTCAAGTGGGCAACTGCTCATAACATCAAACTCACCGTGAAGAATACAGGTATTTAACTTTATTGCTGGCTCACGTGAATTCGGTTCATTCGTGGGGAACTAGGTCACGACTATCTAGGCCGTTCTGCCGCTCCGTCTACCCTCCAGGTCAACACTCATCTGATGGACAATATCACCTATGTACAAGATTTCATTCCCCAGGGATCGGATGCCGCTTCGGTCCCCGCCCTGATTATTGGCGCAGGCGCGCAAACCTACAACAGTATGCATTCAAAACCATCTCAGTCTGTATTTTCAAATTGGACATAGTTTACGCGTACGCGGCTGCACAAAATATTACCCCAATCATTGGATCGTGTCCGACCATCGGAGGCGGTGAGTTGATTGCCAGGTTTCTCAGGCTCGTCATTAATTCGTTGACTTAGCTGGGGGGTTTCTTCAAGGAGGTGGAGCTAGCATGTAATCTTTATTTTTATTTTGTGAAACTCAGCTCGCTCATGATAGTTTTGGCTCTGATATAGGCTGACCCCTACGTATGGGCTCGCTGTAAGATATCATGTTCATCCGTGGATTCCACATCCCTGACTTTTCTTCGAAACAGGTAGATAATGTTCTTGAATTCGAGGCAAGGTTGCTCGCTTTGAGTGTCCCGTCAGGTTAATCGATCTCGCGGCAGGTTGTCACTGCGAATGGCGAAATTAGGGTGGCAAACAAGGTTCAGAATTCTGACTTATTTTGGGCTCTTTCTGGAGGAGGAGCAGGTAGCTGGGGTATTGTCAGTGCGTACCAATTCACGTGCTCCACTCGCTGTCGTTCTAATCCTTGTAGCTCGTGCCACTATCCGGGTATATCCTCCTGTGGAGGTTCAAATTTCTTGTATTTCTGTCGTACCCGCTGCTTCCCAAAATGTGACAACACTTGGCATCAAATTTATTAGTATTTTGGCGAAATATCAAAACACCTGGATGAACACGGGAATCTCTACAAGCTATATATTGCTTGAACAGGAATATGTGCTTGTATGTACACTCACCAACTCTGCCGCTCCGCCAATCACCTTTCATTGTCAGTTGCTCTTTTGGCCCACCGACAGCGCTGATCTATCAGACTTCTACCCCTTTTTTCAAGAGCTGGATGATCTTTCGTCAAGCTACACGGTCACCTCAAACACGACAACGACTTACCCCACAATCAATGCCGCCATTCAAAAAGACTTTGGGCCTTTGGTTGACCAGTTTGAGTTGTACGGTTCCGCGACCCAAATCGCTTCCCGCCTGATCCCAAAATCTTTTCTCGACCCCTCTAACTCATCATCGATCTCAGCTGTTGCTGAGGCAATTTGGAGCGGGCTCCAGATCGTCAACGAACCACTTGGATCCGAAGGGGGTCTACTTGGCAATGTCCCTGTCTTTCTTTTTGGGCCGTTGCCTGCCAATACATCAGGCATAGAGGGTACCGGCGCCAACCATGCACTGTACGAAGCCGCATGGCATGTCTTCTACAATGCGTTAGTACTCGACTGATTCCTCTCCCCTCCACGTTCAACGCAAGACTGACATGTGAATGACGCTCCATTGCTTTCGCAGCGCATGGACGCTCGGGGTCAATGCAACGACCACCGCCAAGGTCATGACAGCCATTCATAACGCGGTCTCGCCATTGACCGCGTTAGGGATCAAGGGCAGCTACCAAAACGAGGGTGACGCATTCGAGGCGGACTGGCAAGAAGGCATTGTTGTTTCCATTTCGTCAAGAGAATCTGTGATGTGCTTATTATCTGCCATTCCCAGCCTTCTTTGGATACAAGTATGCCCAGCTCTCGTCCATCAAACAGAGATATGATCCTCACAATTGTGAGTTGACTCTTTCCTGTGTCACAGTGTGGATGCTGATTGATGGTAACAGTCTTCACGACATGGAAGGTAAAGATAAAAAATCCATGTCCAAGTTTCCATGCTCAAAACATGTGTACAGGGTGTTGCATCAGTGCTTGATCTTCCTGCATACCAGTGTTTCAACAATCAACAGAGCAAGCTCCTCTTGGATAATGACCAGGTTTGAACAACATGCTCATTAATTGTCCAGTCACTGTCTGTCCCTTTAGAACATGTCCAACTCATTGACTGGTTTTTATCAGTCAGTCCTAGTCTAACTTTACCAGTAGACCACTTGTAACATGATGATTCTTCATAAATGGATGTCAAATTATGCCAATTTACTATCTTTCTCCAGGATGTACAAGTGTATATATTGAATCCATTGATCTACAGTGGCTTGCTTGAAGGTTGAGCAGATGACTATGATAGAGGGGGGGGGGAACTTTTTCATGTCAGAGGAGTTTGATGAAAGATAATTTAGCTAGAAGGGGTACTATGAGATCTATGGTTGTTTAGGGGTTCTTGCCAGCACACCATGGCGTCAACTATCACCAAGTCTCCTCTCCCTCAACTTGACTCCCCACTAATCCAGGAGCTACAGTGCAGTAAAAGTGGCCTTGAGGCCTATTGGACTGTGCTGCAAGCAGAGCTATTTGCTATTGAACATAAGCAAAAGACAGAACTCATGCTTGCCCGAGTAGCTGGATACTTTCTCATTGAATTCTACTCTCAACCCAATCTCTTCAATGACACACTTCTCACCACATTAATTACATGTCTCACAACCAAGCTTGATGACAAGAGTCAGCACGAAATTGTCTTCAGTGTTGGCAAGCTTTTCCATGACAAACTTCTTGGAATGTGTATGTTCTAGTTGGTTTCTTCATTGCTTGTCACTTACATTTTGCTTATCAAGTTGGAGGTCTTGCTACATTTTATTTACAATCCTGTCCATTTCCACCACAGAGGCACTTCTTTGGCTCATTGGAAGAAATGATTAAAGACTCAATGAAGGTCACAGGTAATGTTAATAAGGACACAAGGAAGAAGGTCTGTATCTACTCAAATCCAAATCTGTTGACTTCTTTCCATTTGATCAGGCACTGGCCCGTGATGGCTACCAATGTATGGTGACAGGCAGGACTGATCATGTGTCATGTAAACATTGTCAAGCCCTACAAATTATGTCACAAGACAACAAGAGCTTTTTTGCTTTTGCTAGGACTCAGGTAACTCACATCCTGAAAGGATTCATTACCAAGGGCATTGACCCTAATGTGGCCACCATAGAGAACAAGGTGTGTTCCCTTCCCAACAGCTGGTGGATTTATATATATATACCATTGTAGACCTATGCTGCTATCACCACAATGGCAATGTTGAAGCAATTTGGATTCTTGGAACTTGTAGACAAATTTCAAAAGCCAGGAGGGGTTGATCAAATTTGGAACATCCTCTCATTAGATCATTTCTTCTACAATGCATTCAGCTTCTTTTCAATCTGGTTTGAAGCTACAGAAGTGGTGTGTGTGCAGTTCACAAACTTGTGTTTCCACCTGCTGACCATGGTCCATATATGTACATATATATGATAGTCAAACAATTACAAGATCTGTTGTCTCAGAGAGGCAGATTGGAGGTTCATCCATGAAGCACATAATCCCAGACTTCATGTCAATGATGAATCTTTGATTGTTGATTTCACTTCCAAAGATCCAACACTCTCACCACCAGACCCATATCTACTTGCTCTCCATGCAACCTGTGCTCAAGTTGCACACATGTCTGATGCAGTTGATTTTTCTGCCTGGGATGAACTTGAAGAGATGGAAACATTTTATGATGTGATATGTACCTGTAAAAGATACATGAGAAAACAGCAGTATGTCAATTTATGAACATCTGAACAGAGACAGGGGACACTTGGACAAAAATATCTCATTCTCATTGCATTTCCTATTGAATTAGCAGCAATGGCTGATGGCACAACCTCAATGCTACCATGATCTCTCTCCACAAAATAAAAAACAATACCAAATGCCCAATAAACCCAATCACTGTATGTTTCACACATCCAGAAGCTCACTCTGTTGATTGTTGAAGCACTGGAATGCAGGAAGATCAAGCACAGAGGCAACACCCTGTACATCAACCATCCTTTGAGCAATGAAAATTTGGATATTGATTGCTGTCCTTACCTTCCATGTCGTGAAGACTGTTTCACCGCCGTCGGTCAGCATCCAACGCTTTCAACGGACATGTATAGATCCACCCACAGTTCTGAGGATCGTATCTCTGCTTGATGGACGAGAGCTTGGCGTACTTGGACCCAAAGAAGGCTAAGAACGGCAGACGGACGGTCAGCACCTCAGGATTCGATTCGATTCGCTCGACGAAATATGGCGACATCAATACCTTCTTGCCAGTCCGCCTCGAACGCGTCGCCTTCGTTTTGGTAGCTACCCTTGATCCCTAACGCGGTCAACGGCGAGACGGCATCATGAATGGCCGTCATGACCTTGGCGGTCGTCGTCGCGTTCACCCCGAGCGTCTATGCACTGCCAAAGCGATGGAGCGTCGTTCCATATACATCAGTCTTGGACGACTCGGGCCCAGAAAGGGCACTCACGCAGCGTAGACGACATGCCATCCCGCCTCATACAGCGCTGGGTTCGCGCCGGTACCCTGTATCCCTAACGTGTTGGCAGGCAAGGGCCCAGCGATGAGAACAGGCTGTTTGCCGAATAGACCCCCTCCGGACGCGAGCGGCGCATTGAGGATCTGGAGTCCATTCCATATGGCCTCGGCAACGGCCGAGATTGACGATGGGTCAGAGGGGTCGAGGGACGATTTGGGAACGAGGCGGGAAGCAAGTTGGTTCGAGGCGCCATAGAGGTCGAACTTGTCAAACTGCGGCCCCAGGTCCTCTTGAATGGCAGCGCTGATCGTGGGGTAGGTTGTTGTCGTGTTCGAGATGACCATGTAGCTTGATGAAAGATTGTCGAGCTCCTTGAAAAAGGGGAAGAGGTCAGATAGACCAGCGCGGTCAGTGGGCCAAAGGAAGAACTGAGGGTGTAAAATGATCAACAGGACAGACGAGATCAATGGGTTTGCATACAAGCAGGTATTCCTCCTCAAACACAACATGACCAATGGTGATACCCATCTCCATCCACCCGTTCTGATATTTGGCCAAAATGCTAATAAATTCGATGCCAAGAGCGGTCAAGTTTTGGGAAGCACTGGGTACAATAGAGATGTGAGAGACCTGAACCTCAACAGGAGGGTACACCCGAATAGTGGCGCGGACTACAAGGATCAGAACGATAGCAAGTGGAGCACGTGAATTGGTACGCACTGACAATACCCCAGTTACCTGCCCCTCCTCCACAAAGAGCCCAAAATAAGTCGGAATTCTGGGCTTTGTTCGCGATCCTTATCTCCCCATCCGCGGTGACAACCTGCCACACGATAGATTAACCGGATGGAACATTCGAAGCAAGCAAAGCTACCTCAAATTCGACCACATTATCTGCCTATTTCAAGGGGGTTAACTCGATCGAATCCACGAACTCAAGCAATGTCTTACAGCGAGCCCATAGGTAGGTGTCAGGCTATCGCGAAGTCGACTGTCAATAACTACGTCTCGCGCAAAGGAAGAATAGTTACACGCTAGTTCCGCCTCCTTGGAGAAACCCACCAGCTGAGTTGGCGAATCAGCCAAGGGCGTTAGAAGTTTAGCGATGGACTCACCAGCGCCAACGGTCAGACAGGTTCCAATGATCGGAGTGATATTTTGTGCGGCAGTATAGTCGTAAACTATGCTATGCTAAATACGGATTGGGAAATCAGAGCTTTGAGGTGCCTACTTTTATATATCTGCGCGCCTGCAGCCATAGACAAGGCAGGAATCGGTGCAGTACCCGATCCTTGGGGAACGAAATCTTCTACATAGGTGAAATTATCCATCAGGTGAGTGTTAACCTGGAGGGTAAACGGAGCGGCAGAACGGCCTAGATAGTCGTGACCTAGTCCCCATGAGTGAAACGAATTCACATGCACTGGAAATGACGTCAAATACCTGTATTCTTCACGATAAGTTTGATGTTATGAGCAGTTGCCCACTTGACGACATTACTCGCGTCTTCGGCACTCATAATTGAGATGCTGTAAGGGGGAGTCGATCCTTGATAGCATGTCGCACCATCAATTGGCTGAGGATTACTATAGTTTAAAGCACAGCCTTGGCCATATCCACACGACTCCCAGTTCGGCCACAAGACCGCTGCGGGAACTGCCTCGCGCTGAAATAAACGGAGTCAATCTGACTGCGATGAACCCCCCACAGTGCATTGGAAACGTACCTGTGTGTCGTTGTCGTATCCTGAAAGTACAGACTGACATTTTTCCGCGTCGTAGAGCGGGTCAGCTGTATAGCAAACGGCGGCCCATGGCCTGAGCGCTTCAAGGCGCCCGCCGACGGAACTATTCAACGCGGCCCAGGCGGCCTCGTTTGGCCAAGTACTCCCAGAGAGTGTAGCAAAGTTTGAGGTAGCATATGGCGCCTGCACCTTCTGTGCTATTGTTATCGTTGGAGCAACTAACAAGAGGATTTTGCAGATGGGTCGTAGCATAGATACTCGCTTGCGTGGGGAGCGAGATGGATGCGCATTTAACCCGCACCTCTTATACGTTTAAGAAGATGACAATAAAAGAACCTATCATTCGTTCATTAGGGCACAGGCGCGGGCGCAGCGCATTAATCCATTTGGACAACAGACTGCCGACGTCGATGAAATCTCGTAGTGGCAGCGCATAAAAAACAAACTGACTGACTGATGCCATCCGATGATTTGGACCTTTACTCTGCAACACATGCGGAGACAAAACGTCGGACTGAGTGCGGTAGCATGTTTTCATTGAATGATGTGTTAAATCTGTGGGTTTGTTTTGGTCAGTCGAAACTCTTCCGCCGACTGGTTGAGCCTACGCAGGTTCGCTCGTAATCGATGTCATTCCAGGAGTCAATGTCAGTGCACTGTCACCCCGAATTCGTTAGGCGATGTAGCCAAGGTACACATAAGCATGAAAAATTCTGCTTCCTCGAGAACTGGTGTCGATACCAGAGCAGGCGAATCTGCGCTTTGGATCAGAAGAGAATATCGTACAGTCTCGGGAGTAGAACTTACTTAGTTACTAGTCCCGCTCAACTCGGAACTGCCATTGACCATTTACAAAATCATTTCCACGTCTGTCTTGGTAAAACAACGACAGCACGGTGACAGGCGTGCGAGCAAGAGCGCAACTTTGAGTAGAATCAGCAGATCAAGTTTGTCCTCGGAGCTAGTGAAAAGAACCACACACAGATGGTCTTCAACGGCTCCGATCTTCGAGCTTCATTTCATTTCCAAAGGGTAACAAGGGAAGGAAGGGGGTGGTAAAGACCAAGTGACCGACCAGCGAACGGAAGAAAAAAAGTGTAATGATCACGTGATCTTATCATGTCTGCGACTGACCAGCCTCAAGACCCGAGTCCGACCGAGCTCGTCCAGCCTGTGCAAGTCCTCTACTGCGAGAGTACGACGCCTGCCTGCCTCTACATTCTCTACCTTATCGCGTTCACGATTATCTCGGCCTAGTTTGCACGTTCCCCCCAGAATACTGTGAATTCGGGTCGAGTTTTACCAAGTGCAAAGAATGGCTGCATGTGGCTCACCCCGAGCGATTTGAAAAGTACTACTCGGAGGGTAAGTCGTCTCTACTCTATCACGCAGTCGGGTCCATGACGATCGTGTGGGTCAGAGGCTCTCCAGTCGAAACTCGGCACGCTCAGCTTGGAGGCTCAGGCCAAGCTCGAAAAGGACACTGCAAAGAAGGAAGCAAAGGCGGAGGCGAAGGCGGATGCTGCCCTTAAAAAGAAGATGGTGCGCTCTCACGTTGTTCCTTGTCGTGAACGAGCGATCACGATGTCGACAGGCATCGCAAATCACGATCAGGCGGATCGAGAGGAACAAACGCAAGTTTGTCACGGCTATCCATGGCCTTGAAGTCTTTGGTGGATCGCTTGCGGTGCATTTGCGAGGTAGCCACGTTGCTGATAGGTCGGTAGACGTTGAATTGAAAAAGGCATCCAAGTTTCTTGCCCAGAAATTCGCAACTGGTGCATCTGTCACGAAGAACGCACAAGGGCAAGACGAGATTGTCGTTCAGGGAGACGTGGCCGACGAGGTCCTG
The DNA here is from genome assembly GCA_038093875.1 of Boletus tylopilopsis. Taxonomy (NCBI): domain Eukaryota; kingdom Fungi; phylum Basidiomycota; class Agaricomycetes; order Boletales; family Boletaceae; genus Boletus; species Boletus tylopilopsis. Next base: position 2,672 of record JBBPTB010000711.1, on the reverse strand, counting down.
GAGCTGATCGAGAATAAGACGGGCGTCTTCAAGGGGATTCCTGCAGAGAACGTGGAAATAGTGGAAGACAAGAAGAAGAAGGCGGCCGAGTAACTGTACGACTACACCTTTACACAGTCTTGGGGAATATATCCGTGATGGTCCGACTGGCAAGTGCTATGATGTCATTATTGTAACCCCCACTCTCTCCTAAGTATCTGCTCCCTGACGCCAAAGACATCGATAACTTCATCATGGTCATGCTTCGACTTTCCGTAGCTCATTTGAGTCCGGCCCGCTCAGTCTACAGACTTCTTCCTCGTACCATCCATGGAACCTGCATAACCCAACGACACGATCCGCCAAACTCCGTCTCGCATGGCGCAGAGAACTACTTCGTGGACAAAGACGACACGCCTCCTCCAAACGCCTCCATCTACAAGGTGGATGCGACCTCAGACGCAGCGGAGAGTGCATACGAGCCACCCTCTGGGCCGTGGAGCCGGGCGGGAGCGGAGACGAAAGAGTATCAGACTGTCAGCAGGGACAAACCATATGACGTGCCGAACGGCGAAGAAACGAAGCTGAGGTACGGCGGAATGAAGAGGGAAGACGAGTGTCTGGAGACGAGCAAGGCTGGGCAGGGTCCGGAAGGTACCGAACGTTGGGGCAGGAAACCCAAAGGACGAGCGTGATGGTGCGGAGACTGCTAGCGTTACTGCTGGATTTCACTGAACGAACCATTACAGGACAGTAACTCGATCGAAAGGGGATGGTTTTCGAGAAACACACCGACAGTCATCATACTTGTGCAATATACATGTCCTTGCTTCATCGGGTGCTAAACATAAAGGTCAGAAATCTACAAAGAGACATCTAGTCAGTAAGTGGAGCACACGCCGGTCGAACCAACCGAACGAAGATGACTCTCACGGAAAATCCCGGACAGGCCTTGCCAACACCGCCAGCGCTTCTCTCTTAGGCTCGTCGCTCGACATACATCCCAGCGGTTTTAGACCGCGCTGCTCTGGACTCGGAATGCTAGAGAGACTGACTGAATCGTTTGGTTTGCCTACACAACACATTCGCTTCCACGGAGGGTAGGAAGGCGTCATCGTTGGAAAGTTTCGTATCATTCACTCATTCGATGAGTGCCATGGAAATGGTCGAACACTGGGTCCGTTTGCGTCAGTGGAGAGTTGGGTTTTTCCTCGGGTTCCACGTACGTGTATCTCTCGTGTGGGATTTCTTGAGACTGGAATGCGCGCCATTGAATAGGTGTTGGATCTTTTCTATTGGTATGATGGTCGGCCCAGGAAGAAAGCCTGATTACAATGCATCAAGCATCCATGAAGGGACGAAGCTCGTTGAAACACCGGTACTGGACGGTTTTGGTTGTGCAGCCCTCCCGTCGTCGGGATTGTTATCTGAGTAGATTTCCGTCTGGACGTCATGTGCCATCATGGCAAGTACTACGCCCAAGTGATATGACTATCACTTATTTCGTCTCAATGCACGGTATTTTTGGCGAACTTTAGTCGAGAAGTGAGTTGCTGTGCTATCTTTGCCGCTAACATCGAGTGACGTAGTGGCATACGTGCTCGACAAGGTCTTTGTGCGCTCCGCTGGCCGTCATCCGTGTCCCTGTTTGGAGTTTCGTCTTCACATCTACCGAGTCCCCCCTCTCAAATCACCCGTGACAGACCTTTGTGGCGGACGGCGCGAGGACACTTTTGACCCCTTGATCCAGTCACATTGAAACTCCCACGTTCATTCAATGATGTCAGCCTTGAAAAACTCGGTACGAGGACAAAGGACGACTTCATCCCTCTTCAATCACACCCGAATGAGGCCTCACGTGGAAGCTGTCTATGACGCAATCGCGTTCGCTTGCAGGTAGGGCTCGCGGGTGATATCCTACTGATGGTGCTATGATGCTATCCTTCAGGTTGGTGCTTTCTTTCAGCTTGTACCGCACCTCAATCTTTTCATCCTTTGTGACTAGCCTTTCAGCTGTTCCTCGAGCCGTCAAGCATCAAGGTATAAAACCTGGTTCAGGTAGGCATTCAACTCAGTGTGCTCGCAGTTCCAGTACTCACCGCTACTTCTCGTTCGCGTCATGTCGCACTACCTCAACCCTCTCCACGCTCCCGTGCCCTCGGAATTCCACTCTCAGTATACCGCCTTGTCGCATGCAAACCCGCCCTTGGAACCACCCTTTCCAACTTCGCTTCCGCCGTCCTTCACGCGCGTTCCTCAAGCTCCAAAGCGCCTACCGTCTCCCCATCGTTCCGGTCCGCACGTCCCCATCCTATTCGAACTGATCGGAGCGCCCTCCCGTGGGCTCGGGATACCCATGCGAGAGCTGGTAGTACGATCAGGTGGTGCTCTAGAGCGCATGATTGTAGACGCCGGCGAGTCCGTGGGATACCTGATGTCCGGTCCGCGCGGGATCCGAAATGTATCTTTGAGAGTCATGGTACTTTCCTCCTTCTTCCGCACATCGCGCGTTCTGACATCTCGTCATCCAGTGGCCGGGCTATGAACACTTGGATTGGTCCCATCCACTCGAATTATTCTCGTCTGCCGGGCCGGTAACACGTGGACAGCTTGCTGTTCAGATCGCGTTCGCCTTTTCCGAATACGTGTCCGTGAGTGGTTGCGAGTTGACCCAATCGTTTGCTTTGGTTGAC
>JBBPTB010000710.1:0-15256 GCA_038093875.1 Boletus tylopilopsis | reverse complement strand
AGTTTGGTCTGTGTTCCTCGGTTTCTTTATACGGGTTGAGCAGGGAGGCATGGAACATGTCATGGATCTTCCAGGTAGGAGGTAGTTTGAGGCAGTAAGAGATTGGAGAAAGTACTTGTACAATCTTGAAGGGTCCCTCCCTTCAAGGGGCAAGTTTTCATGTAGGATAGCGCAAGTTTAGATGGCGGGAATTTAGCCAAACCTTCTGTCCGGTTTTCCAGGGCACAAATTTTGAATAGATCCTTTCGGCCATGTACTGCCTTGCTTTGTCATGGGCTGCCAAGGCCTCGTCTTGCCCCTTTTCCAGGGAGGATAATCACTGCTCCAGGGCTGGGAGGAAGGTCTTCCCCAGGGGTGGGTAAGTCTGTGGTTTGTATCCCATCATGAGGAAGAACAGGGTCTGTTTCATCACTGAATGTCAGGCAGAATTGTGGTGGAACTCAGTGGCGGTAAGATGTTCAGACCATTTTTGTGGGAGTCTGTCACAAAAGATCTGCAGGTAGGTTTCAAGTTCCTGGTTGACCCGTTCCGTTTCTCCGTCCGTTTGAGGGTGATAGGCAGGGGAGAGGGAGACATTGTAGTTGAGGAGGTGGGCAAGCTCCAAGGCAAAGGCAGAAGCGAATTGTGGTCCTCTATCCGAGATCAATTTGTCATGAAGGCCAAATCGCTTGAAGACAGAGTGGAAAAAGAGTTGTGCTACCCCTGCCACATCAATGCTTTTAGTGCAAGGATGGAAAATGACCCCCTTACTAAGCCCATGGTCGACCACAACCATGACAGAATCAAATCCAGAGCTCACTGGGAGACCAGTGATGAGATCAATGGACAGTTGCTGGAAAGGGCGTGTTGCGATGGAGGGGATAGGCGACAGGGCCAGAACAGTCAGGTGGGTCAGGACTTTGTTGGCCTGACAGGTGGCACACCCATTGATGAAGCAGTGGGTGAAGGTGGTCATTCTGGGCCACCAGTAGTCTTTTTCCAGGGCGGCAATGGTATGGAAGTACCCATTGTGGCCCAAGAAGGCAGATTCATGACACTCCCAGACAATCCGACTTCAGAGATCTGAGTCTGGAATGTAAGTTCGTCCCTTATAATAGAGGACACCCTCAGTATAGGCCCAGTCGGCTGGGTTATTATAGTGAGTGGGGAGGGCTTCCTCATCATGGTCCGTGCTGAGGAGTTTAAGTCACTCCAGCATGAGCAGGTCTGACAGGGTAGAGGTGAGGAGTTTGGAATGTGTTACGGATTGTGGGCTACCAGTTTATTCTTTTTCTTGTCTTTGGACTCATTTTCTCCTCATGATGGGACACCTGGTCCTATCCGATGTTTTCCCCATAATCACCTGGTTCTGAGCCTGTATGACCACGAGTCATTCTGGACTCGTAGGGTCACCATGGTACTGTTTCACCTGTCGCTCCGCTGATCCTTTCCCTTCCGCTCTTCCTGACAGTGGAGCTCCATTGATCCCTTGTCTTCTCACCATTGCTAGGTGACACCCTTGATTACCCGACGGTCCGTGCACCGTCCTTACTAGTATATAAACCCTTGTCGCAGTAGTAGGACTCCCTAAGTTAGTTCTACGCAATACACTGCGTTGTATCTGCTCCTTTCGACGGAACTCTCCCTTGGTTCATTCCAGACCAAGGCTTGACTTGCCTCAACCATATCCGAGTGGAACCGGGACCACTCGCCTTTCCAATAGGCTCTTATGAGAGTGCGGAAGGCAACGCCAGCTTGTGCTTGCCCAAGCTGTCGTCTTATCAAATGGGCCTCCTCGTACTTGGCATACTTGCTTTGCTCTTTGTCCTCGCCTCCGCTTTCACTTATTACTTCACCCTCCGTCGACTCCACATTCCAGGAGTTGACTCAATGCAGTAAGCATAACAGAATGCAGCTCGGTGTCGATGTACGCGATAAAGAGCTGTTCAGGAAGGAGGACCTGGTTTGTGTTGTCTGACGAAGTATCTATTCCATCGGGATGGGACAATGCATCTGCTGGACCCATCTGAGATCCGGGGCAATGTCGGAATTCAAGGTGGTACTCCTGGAGGAAGAGCTGCCACCGGGTGTGTTGGCGGGAAAGGTTTTGTGGCTGGTGAAAGTATGTGAGATTTTTGTGGTCCGTAAGGACCATGACCGGATGCTCGGTTCCAGTAAGGTAATGTTGCCATTCCTCCAGGGTGTGGATGACCACCAGCAGCTCTCAGTCATATATGTTGTAGTTCCTTTCCACCTCAGAAAGGGTTCTGGATAGGTAGGCACATGGGTGGAGATCCCCATTGCCATCCTTTTGCATTAATATACCTCCGGTTGCTACCAGGGAGGCATCCATCATGATTGTGAATGGCTTACTTACATCCGGCATGGTCAAAACTGGGCGGGTGAGGAAGGAGTCCCAGAGACGTTCAAAGGCTCGTTGATGTGGCTCGGTCCAAGCCCAGGTACTTGTCTTCCAGGTAAGGTCGTTCAGTGGTCACACTATACTGGAGAATTCGGGAATGAACTTCCAGTAGAAATTGCAGAATCCGAGGAAGGACCGGACTGTGGTTATGGAGTTGGGCACCTTCCAGTCCCGGATTGCATTGACCTTGGCATCGTCCATCTGTACCTTTCCTTTCCCTACCACCATTCCTAAGTATTCCACCTCCTTGGCAGCAAAGGTGCCCCCCATCCCACACCAAGGGCCCCACCAATCACTTCAATGAGTGCATCCATTCAACACCAAGGGCCTCACCAATACTATTGGTGGGTTCCATCTGTTACGCTTACTGCGAGCACATGCCCAGGTGGAATAAATGCAAGTCGAGAGGAGGTTGGATCAATAGTAGTCCAAAGGCAAACCTTGTGCACTGCGAGCAAGAGGCCCAGCGGAGTGTGCGTCCTGTACACAAAGTAAGGCCAACGACCAGCTAAGGTGTGACCTACGACGAGCTCGACTCGAAGAAGCGAGCGAGGAGTTCTTGGAATGCAAGCGAGGTCAAGAGGGATGAGGTCTTGACGTCCGAGCACCAGTACACCAGTGAAGCGAGTAAGATTGCAAGGGCCCACCTGAGGGCAGTGACAAGTGCAGTGATACAGGCGTAGAACTAGCTTAAGGCTCCTAGCTAGTACTCTGGGGTTTATATACTATCCAGAATGGTGCACAGACCATCTGGGCAAAGGGTGTCCTCCTAATGAGGAACAAAGGCCTTCCCACATCAGGAAGGGGGCAAAGGGTAATACCTGAATGGTACTCCAACCATCAGGGCTAAACGGGATCCTGCTGTCAAGAAGAGCGGAAGAGGATCACTAAGGATCAACAGGATCAAAGAGGAAGACTAGGTGAAACGTGAACCTAGTCTGACACATGCCTACGATGGGAAGACACATCCATCAGGTGTACACGGCTGGACGGAGGGTCAAGAATGGTGCTCCGCAGCAAGAGGGAATACTATCGTAATAGGATCTGCTGTCCGGGTATACGTGGATCAGTGAGCGTAACAACAGCGGATCAGGAAACATATCCTAGCCACGACGGGAATACTCCCATCCGTCAGGCGGTCTAAGGGTTGCCTATAGCAACCATGACTCATGGTGAGTCATGGTGAGTCATACCCCAGATCTAGGCATCGGGGGTGGTGTTGTGTCATGAGGGCTAGGGTCCATGGTTACCCCTAGGGTTGAGGGTCAAGGGTTACCCCTCAAGGATGTCGCAAGGCTGAGGGTCCAGGGTTACCCCTCAGGGGCCATTAGAGGACAATGGTGGGTTGGTGGTGTACTCCAGCGGTGAGTACTGCATGAGCGAGCATAGGAGCTCCTCAGGGTGGAAGGCATCTGCCAGGCCTTCAGGGCATAAGCGTGTCCCATCTGTCAAGGGGGAATGGTGAAGAACAAAGAAAATGAACAGGGGTTCTGGCAGGTCCGGTCCAGCAACCAAGGAAAACCGTAACACCATCCTTCACACACCAAGGCCTTACTAATACTATCAGTCACTGCCCACCTCATCCACCAAGGGCCCCACTGATCACATCAGCAGGTACCTCCATTACACAGCAAGGGCCTCACTGATACTATTGGTGGGAACACCAAGAGGCCCCAGCAATAGTATCAGTGGCTATTTCAATTATCCCCAAAGGGCCCATCAATTGCATCAACATGCTGTACTTACCACCTTGCTCAGGGCCTGACTGATAGCATTGGTGGTTTCCTCAGTGGTACAGCAAAGGCTCCACTGATCCTATCGGTTAGCCTTTCACCTAAAGTCCAACAGCCCACCTAATATCAATGGTTGACTTCTCAATCACAGCTTGTGTGGCCCAGCTGCGAATACTCACTGAAAATCTCAACATGTGGGCTGGGGCTGTTCCCATCATTCAGAGCATTCACTGCAGCCCAATCAATCAATTAGTCATTTGGCTTCACTTTGGCCTTCCCTACACCATAGTGTTCACCATGGAAATCCCTGAGTCAGGCCCTTTCACCATTGTGGGAAATGCCAGGTGCACCTCCTTATGGGCCCAAGGAGGGGGTGGCCAAACCATCAGGCTGAATACCCTAAGGCTGGTCAACACCATTGAGGCAAAGTAACTACATGGGCTCTTCATTGGCAGTCATTGGACTGTCATTAATGAAGTTCTTCAGCTGTTGTAGTTCATTTTGGATGTGGCTAATGAAATAGTTGAAGAATGTGATGTAGCAGTGGGGATTTACTCACTTGCTCAACACTTGCTGCAGTTCTGGCAGGTCGCAGTCCTGTATTAGTAGACATTTGTGAGAGCCTTTGAGCGACAGGGTCAGCACAAATAGTTTATGAAGTTGAGTGGGGTTGTACACCTCCACAAAATTGTGCATTACAGTTGCAAGACCCTCTGACTGATTGATACAGCAAGTTGCACTCTCATGTGAAATGTCACTGTGGATAGCAATGATTTCACCATCATCATACCAAATAAGTTCCAAAAGGTTATCATGATCTGGCAAGTGTGACCAGATCATAAGCAATGGTGGGGTCATACCAAATATGCACACAAATGTCCAATGCTCAAGATCAACAAATTACCTTCGTATGTGCCATATGTGATCCTATTCCAATAAGGTTGCCAGTGTTGCAACAATGTTCACCAACAAAGTGTTCAGGTTGAACAATATCTTCCAGCAATTGACATGTTACTCTATGGCCTGGCTGACGAGGTACAATCCGAGCCTTGGCAAAGAGGGACAATATCTTCATCAGGTCACATGACACACATCACGTGAACGAGATTGGCCGACTGGGTAAAGACCTTGCAAGCAAGGTAATACTGTACAGGCTGGTTTCCCTCCAGGTAGAATGAAAATATTATATTTTGTATCTACAATACATTGTACACTAGGGGTCCAGACAGGGTGAGGATGCACCAAACGAGCAAACGTGCTCGGTGACGCCACAGGAGTGGTCCAAACGGGGCCAGGATGCGCCAATGAGCCAATGGGCTCGTTGAAGCTATGGGAGCAGTCCAAAAAGGGTGTGTGTGTCGAACGAGCGAACGTGCTCGGTGACACTATGGGAGTGGTCCAAACAGGGCGAGGATGCGCCAAACGAGCGAGCATGCTCGTTGACACTACGGGAGCAGCCCAAAAAGGGTGGGGTGTGTTGAACGAGCCAGCAGGCTCATTGATGCCTCAGGAGGGCTCCCAGACAGGGCAATGGTGTGCCAAACGAGTGAAGGCGCTCCTTGACACTACAGGAGTGGTCCAAACATGGCGAGGATGTACCAGTGAGCAAATGGGCTCGTCGACACCATCGGGGGCGGTCCAAAATGCGTGGGGTGCACTGAATGAGCCAACAGGCTCATCGACACCTCAAAAGGGCCCCAGACAGGCGAGGGTGCACCAAACGAGCAAATGCGCTCACTGACACCGTGGGGGTGGTCCAAACAGGGTGGGGTGCATCGAATGAGCTGATAGGCACGTTGATGCCTCAGGACAGGTCCAGGAGGGGGCTAGGATGTGTTGACAAAGCCATTGGGCTTGTCAACAGCTCGGGAAGGGTCCAGACAGGGCTGCGCGTGCATTGGACAAGCGTGGGGCTCATTGACATGTCAGGAGGGGTTCAGCTGGCAGGCAGGTCCGTTGAACAAGCCATTTGGCTTGTTGACATGGCAGGAAGGGTCCAGACAGCATGTGTGCGTGTTGGACGAGCCACCAGGCTCATCAACGTATTGGGAGGGGTCCAGGCGACAGGCAGGGGCATCAAACTGGGCCTGTTGACAGCTTGGGAAGGTCCAGATGAATGGGTCCAGGAAGGGGCGGGCGCGTCTAGCCATTCAGCTCGTCAACATGTCAAGAGGGTTCTGGGTGGCAGCAGTGTGGAGATCAAGCTATTTGGCTTGTCGACACAGCGGGAAGGGTCTGGGAAGAGGGTGGCCCGTTGAACAAGCCATCAAGCTTGTCAACACCTTGGGAAGGGTCCCAATGAGACAGGGCCAGTAGGTTCGACGATGCTTCAGGATGACAGATGGGCACATCAAACAAGCAATTGTGCTCATTGACGCCTCGAGTAGGTAGTCCTGGTAGTGGCAGTGGCGTGAGGTGTGTGGCGCATGCATTGACACTGTATCGTCATCTTTGTCCTCATCCGGGTGATGCGGAGTGGTAGGAGGTGGCCACTGTGCCGGTGGTGGTGCTGCACGATCATCGTTGGTTGTAGTGTGATCCAAGTCGATGTGACTCAACCTGAGTCATGTGACACAAGTGGCTGTGAACCCATGGTCTGGCCCAGGAACAAAAATATCATGCTCAGTCAGAAAGTATCGTGCTAATATTTGTGCAAATGGACCTTTGCTTTCGGTGATGCTCCCGACACGATACGGAATTGACGGTCTGTTTTGGCAAGTGGACTCTGTGCTTCCAAAGCAACTCAGATCCTTCGTCCCATTGCGTTGCACGCCTGGTTTGCAGTGCTCATGACGTACGTTTCTGTTATCATTGCTGTTAGGGATCAAACTCAATCAGCAACTCAAAATGAGCTGCTTGGAGTGAGCAGTGAATAACTATTCCAAAACTAAGGAATACGATACAGGAAAAGCCCTACTTATATACTATTATACACATGTTATACATGAGGACTACATGAGGAGTCCTTTAGGCATGATGTCATAGTGATGTCATGGTTCTAGAATGGTCTAGATTTGTGATAGTGTGAAATATGTGAAGGGAAAAGAAATGGTCTTTACAATTGCAGACGCTGGGTGGCGGTTCCGTCCTGCGTTACCGCCATTGTAAGTCCCTTTTCTTTTAGGCATTGGAGTTTGGCTGAGAACGAGGTATTAGCTTCGTCAACTGTTCGCGTATCGTCAGTGGGGTGCGCTCGTGGTCAAAGCTCATGGTCAACGTGCTTATGCGATCACCATGCCACTTCATCGTTGCCTTACATTTTTGCTCGTATGCCGCGCATGGCAACGATTCTCAGCTGCGCTCGCGCACACAGACAACTTCTCAGACCCGGGTTCATGTTACATCCTCACGGTGCGAGCCGGTGTGTGCGGATGATGCCAACCTCGGTGATGACTTCTTTGAGCCATTTCTGGTCTTTTTGTCTGAGGAACGTCCAACGCTCGAGTATGAACCAGTCTGAGATGGAGATCAGACCCAATGATGCGATGAGCTGTTGTCGAAACGCGTCGAAAACTCAAGAACAGTGCCATCATGTTGCTTGAGAGGGCCAAGAGCAATGCGTCGACCACGCTGAAAACGATCGACGGGATAGAAATGCCCATCAGGTTCTTGCGTGCGTGCCGTGGTGGAACCAGATAGAACAAAATAAGCCCCACCCAACGCCAAACGACGAGAATGCACTCCTATACTTGCACAGATAAGCAGCAAAATACCGTTGCAACGTCGGCCGATGCGACTCAACAACCAAAAAAAAAAAAACCACACTTGCAAATCATTTTCCAAATGACTGCAACAACTAACTGATCACCTCGTCATCAAAAACCTCAAACTCGTTCAGACCCAGATCCCCAGCGAGACTCCTCAGCTGGTCCGGGAGCATGTGCAGCTCGGGGTTGTCCTGCGCGAGCGGGACCGTCGCGCAGTTTCTCCACTCCTGGCGCCGTTCCATGACATTGGGGGTTGTGGATGATCCGGCGGGGGTACAGATATGCCACGATTTCGTGGAAGAAGGATATCTTGGCGGGGCGTTTTCGAAATCGCGGAGCTGGCGCAAATTCTCGACGGGTGACACTGACACTGCTTGCTCGACAAGGAGACGACTTGGCGAGTAGTTACACAATGCCAACAATTTGTACAAGAGGGTAGGACCATCTGAAAGACTGTGTATCATGTTACCGCTTCACGTTCAAGTTATCGCTTGACACTCTTACTTTACCTGTGATTGGAGGACAGTTATGTAACAAAAATGGTAATGCCTCCAAGAGGGCGGCGATCCTGTCCGCCCGACTGACCCCAGGGCAGACCGACACCGTGGCGGTGTTCGACTTTGCAGCTCGACTCATCCGTCTTGGGTACCTGCCCGACGGCAGCACATCCAACACGCGCTGCAGATGCCCGTCTCGAGCGACCGCCGACCTTCCTGCACGGGTTGCTCGGCAAAGGCCTGCAAGAAATACATCAGGGACGCAGCGGCGTAAAATAGGTTGACGATATTGATAATGCGGATGTCGTGTTCGACGGGCGGGACGAAGACGTGGAGGAGGAACATGAGCTTCAGAAGCGTGGCCAAGGACGACGCGCGTCGTCGCTGGGCGAGCCCGTGCGCGTCCTCGGGGGAGAGGAGCGGTTGGTACCCGTGCGTGAAGACGAGCGTGTCCAGGTGTCCTTGCCTATGATGAACTTGTGTAGAATGCACGGACAGAGGCGGGCGACGCGATGTGACATTCTTCGGTGTAGACGTGGTCGTTGTTGATCGTAGAGCGTAAGAGTTGAATGAGAATCTTGACGTCGGGGGATCCATTGGTTCTGGAGAAAGCGCAACGACGTGCACGCCGCGTTGGGCTAGGTTTTGAATGAGCATCAGCCCGAGCGGGGTGACATCGCCATGGGGAGACTGGGATGAGGCTGGCGACGAGAGCAACACGAGGAGGCTCACCGTGACGAGCACGACCCGGTCATGCAGGTCGCGCTCCTTGTTCGTCGCCCTTGTGTAACTTAGGGCGTGCACGACGGCGATCCGATGCGATGACGGCCACAATTTGAATGGCGTGCACATAGTAGGAGGGCAACAAGCGATCATTGCATGAGCGGAGAAAATAAATTCTGGCTAGGCTTGCAAGGAACTTGCCCAGTGGCCGCCGGACGAGTGGACGCCAACCTCATAAAGACCGAGATTCGGGAGTTCACGACACGGGCGATGTAGCCAGAGGTGGACAGTGATGGATTTTGCGGTGCCCAGGGTACCGTCATTCTCTTCCAGATGGTCAACCAGCAGGTTGATGCGGCGATGGAGAGCGGGCGGGTGTCATCCTTCAGTTATTCTACTATCCACAGTGTAAACACAGATGGGTGCCCTTCCGCGTACCACACCATGGAGTATTATGTAATAATATTAAGCTCGATCTTCAGCCTGCTGCCCGTTGTGCTAGCTTTTGAACCTCTCCATCTGGAGAACACACATCGCAGGGTACCTGGTTGGGTATCTGCCTGCATTCCAATGCCAGGCTGTTTCCGTCCATGTACTCCATTGCCTGATAGACCTTGCACCTATCACTGTGTAGAAGTTGATTCAGCTGCCAGTGCATGTCAACTTCGGTGCCACAACTTGAGGTAGACGGGCAAGCCTGTCCAGTTGTGGTGAAGAACACGTGGGACTCCATTCCGTCCCTACCAGCGCGTCCGGCTGCCTGTAACACCGACAGAAGGCTGTACTTCGGTCGATGGATGACAACGAATCTTATGTGTGGTCTGTCTACTCCCACCCCAAATGCTGAGGTGCAAGCCATCATCCCACTCTCACTATTTTCCCATTGTTGCATGTTAAATTCCTTGCCGCGGTGGTCCTTCGGAAGCTTGCTATGAAAGATTGGGCACTGGTTTTCTGCAGCAAACCGTTCTGCCTCTTCGCACGAATTGAAAAATACAAGCATTCGTTCCTTTTCCTTCAATCTCTCGGCAAGGGTGCGAACCAAACTTCGAAGGCTTGTCTCTCCCCGCACATAGATGGTGTGTAGTCCAATCTCCTGCCGGTTCATTGAAGACCGAATAAATGCAGTGTTCTCTGGTTTCAAACCATACGGCTCCAGCAACTTTTGTTGTAAGGCGGGAGGAGCAGTTGCGGAGAGCAGATATAGGGGCATGTCTTGGTCGGCTGCCCAACTTGCAAGCCTTTTCCAGCTGGTCTGGCGATCTGGGGGGCAGGAGAGCAGGTCGTGATGTTCGTCAATAAACAGGGCAGTGAATGTTGGGGTGCTTTCCTTATCCAATTGGCTATACAGGAGGTCAGCATGTTTTTCAGCTGTAATAACGTATAAGAGAAACTCACTGGCGAAATTTTCGGCACCCAACGTGCTCAACCTGAACAAAGAGGATTTGAACACCTCGAGAAATGTCCCCGTGGTCGTACTTGACTGCTTGAAGACCATGCCTTTGTGCGATCTCGAATTGTTGGTCCAGGAGTACCGTAAAGGGACAGACAACGATGAACCGAGCGTCTGGGTTGAGCAGAGCAGGGATGAGCCACAACATGCTTTTGCCGCCTCCTGTCCGCATGGTTACTAAACCATCCTGTTGATTTCGCATTACTAAAAGGATAGCCTCCATCTGCGACTTGCTCTTCTCACGTGCAGTCGGGTCCTGAAGCAGCTGTTGAAGGGTTCCTCTGATGTTCCCCGCCAGCAAGCTGTCTTTCATTGGGTCACGAAACAGAATGTTTTCCTCCAGGAAATCCTTTGCTGTATCATATGACAATTTCGACACCAGAGGAGAAGAGCAAAGTACTAGGTGGCGATTTACTTGCAAAGATTCCTCTTGCTCGGAGTCAACCTCGATAAGGCGTGCCCTCTTTGGTGGTCGTGGGACTGATTCTTCCTCAGCAATAGCAGTTGGATGGATAATCCTCTTTTCCAGCCTGGGAGGTTGCATTGACACAGTGTTGTTGGACAGGGTTGATTTGCCCGGCTCTTTGGTGGAGGGGCTGTCGTCCAGGCAAAAGGGTGTGCTAGCCTCTTGAAAGCCTTTGCCTGCAGGGGGTAACGACATTCCGCCTAAGGTAGTCAACTTCGTGATGATGTCGGCTGTCAGGCCGATGGCGGCCAGCCTGCTCATAACAGCATCTGCCACGATATCAGAGACTTGGGCAGCTAGCTCTCTTGCGTCAAAGGGCTTCTCTGTTGTGGCTAACGTTACCCTGGTGCGCACCGGTTCAGGAGGCTTCTGAGGTCCCATACCCAGTAGGCCGGACCACTCTTTGGCCAACCAGCGATGCCGAGCCAGGCTGCTGGGAGAGAGGCGAGGCACTGCACCCTGAACAATGGCGTAGTGAGCCAGGTCCACTTCAGTGGTATGATCGGCAGCTTCCGCTAGGAGATCATCGCCACTCGCAGGAAACATTTCATCAGGAGAAATAAACTCTCGGCCAAGGGTTATCATTCCCTGGCGGAGATCACTCGCACCCCAGGCACATTGGAAAAGTTCCTGATTACGCCTTTTCACTGTGTCGTAGAAAGCCTCAGGGGTGATTCTGATGCCTTTTTCAACACAAAGGTAACTAAAGGGGGTGGAGGTCAGATCTTCAAAAGAAAACAGCAGATCCAAGGGCAAAGCGTACGTGCGGTACAACGTCCGGGACTCTTCTCCATAAACAATCCCAGCAAGAATGGCCTGCGTCTCTCTCAGCCCACTACCCAACAGGACCAGCAATAGATCTCGCAACGGCTCAGCTAAGAAGGCAGGGATGCAATTATCCCTCTCCTTCATATGTGTCGTTTTGCTGTATCTGCCCAGGAACATCGCCTCCTTTCCTTGGAAGATTAGGTTGCGAAGCCTGTCCGCGTTGCACAGCTGGGTCTGCAAGAACTGCCTGACACGAGTTGATAATTGGGTACCAATGTAAAGAGCGTAAATGACGTCAGCCCACATCTTGTCCGAACGATAGAGAAACTCTTTGATTGCCAGCTTGTCCCAGCTCCAATCGCCATTTCCTGAGAAAGAGCCAAGCTTCCAGTGTTGAACGGCCGACAAAAAGAACTCGTGTCGGCGATTGCTGAAAGGGGCTTCTTCCAGGAAAGAATAACCTCTGTCCACATTGCCCAGATCGTCGACGACATGTAACTCGGACATATTGGGCCACTGGTCCTGTCTAGCGAGGTATAGGAACGCAGCTTTTGCATTCTGTAGTAATCTCGCCATCCCACTGCGAAGGCGGTCCAAATGTAACGCCTCCCTGCCAACGGAGATCCATGCGTGATCAGGGGCGACAAAAACATTGGGATCCTGCATCTGGGAGTACACTAGCGTGGAAGCCACTTGTTGAAGCTCCCACACCATGTTGAAGGTGGTAGGGGAGCCCAGCCTCAGTACTAGGCAGTGTAGCCGACCAACCCGGCTGGCAGGGCCAATGTCAGCAACACGCTGATATCAAACACCAATCCACTCACTCAACAGCATCTTCCTCTATCTCGTCTTGTGGCACCTGGGAAGCAAGGGCTTCGTACAACGTCACCACTCGGCAGAAATACTTCAACTTTGCCAGCAGCAGTGTGAGGTTGGTAGCGTCCATGAATGACCCGTCGTTGCGCAGCGCCATTAGCCAGATTGAGCGCCGGATTGGATTGTCCCAGGCCCCTAGTCTCTTTGCTTTAGGAACGTGTACCAGTGACCAACAAAATGCCTGATACGCCAGAATTGCCTCTGTCTTGCTATCCTGCGACTGCTCCTTTGTATCATTCACCAGACGCTCGATGAGAGCGGCCAACTTCTCCTGTTGAGTCGGGGTGTAGACAAACGACATTTTGAACTTGTGGCCCTGTTCCTTTCGCACCATCGCCCTAATCATTTGGACAAAAAAGGCGGGGTAAGCGTCATTATCGCTGGAGAGAAAGCGGAAATATTTGGATCTGCGGATATGTTGATGCGGGTGATGTTCTGCAAGAAAGGGACTCACTGGTCTGGTGAAAATCCTGGGCCGTTTAATAATACCTTCGCCACAGTAAAAGCATGAGGTGTATCATGCAATAACTTCTGCGCCTGGCGGAGGTGTTCCCTTACAACGTCATCCAGAGATTTCAAGATCCCCCCAAGCTCGGATGGCGTATGCTTTTGTTTGATCCCCCAGGCCGCCTTTCTCTGCTCTCCGTCCTTGCGAATCCCCTCTTCAAACTCGTCCCACCTCGTGAGCCTCAGAAGTGGTGGGCGGTCGCGGTCCGAACCCGCTGCCAGGAGAGTGCTGCACTTCACAGAAGGCAGGAACTGGAGTCGGAGATAGTCGCGCATGTCGATGTCGCTCTCTGCAGTCGCCGTCACGTCTACCTCGAAATACTGCCGGCCGACCCCTCGAAAGATTGCTTGGACCATAGTTTCCGCACGAACGGTGTTGTTTGCCAGACCTTGGCCATGCTGCAATCTGGCGTGCTTCAACAGCGTTTGCCAGTCGCGCACACTGTATCTGCAGTTTAGGGGATCAGCTCTGCAACTATATCCCGAGACGGGAGCAGCAATCCCTTTCACTGGCGGTCCACCCGCCTGCGGAATGGGTGCCTGCTCAGGCAGCTGGCACACCTTGTGTTCCGCGCAGAACGCTCTAAACACCTTCTTTTCTTCTCCGCTGATGGCAGCCCCGTGCTGTTTCGTGGCGTGGCCCAACGCATCCGCTGACCCAATGCCCATCTCGCATTGCCGGCAGATGAGCACCAACAGCTTCTTGTGTAAGCATAAGCCAAGTCGATCGAGAATCTTCCCATATGTCACTTCATTCTCTTCGGGAAGCAATTTGATAACCCTTCCTTTTCCTTTCAGAGTGGGTTGTCAGCATCCAAACCCTGGCGAATGAGTGGAGCTCACCCTTGCTGTCCCCTTCACTCTCTTCTTCATGCACTGGCTGCACTTCTACCTCAGACCCGTGAATGGGGCCGTCTAGGCGAGAAGTAGTTACAAGCTGCCCCTTCCTTAGGCTGTTAGGCTGTCTCACCGACTGTTCCTGCCAAACAACTCTCTGAGAAGATGGAGAAGAGTCAGCACTAGGCTATGCTTCAATTACATACACGGGACGCACTTACCCCCTGCTAATCTGTCTCTTGAACCACTAGGAGAAGACTCTTCCCTCTTCGTGGTGGTGTCTGTCGAAAAGGATACCCGTCAAAATTCATCTAGCAGATGTGCTCAAATTCCTCACCGTCCTCTGGCTGGTCAAGTGGAACCTGCTGCCCGCTATCTGGTACGATACACATGGGACGTGGAACCTCCTCGCCAGAAGACCTCTCTGGGAGACAAGGACATGAATGAGCGTTGAACGAACGCACGAAGGTGGAGTGGCCTTACGTGTAATGTTTCGTGGGGAAGGACCACTCTGCCTTGAAGGGGATGACTTTGATGACTCTCTCACAATTTCATGGGCCTTGACGTGTTTCGTGAAGGCATCCCGGCTTGTGTAGGAACGTCCACATTGCTCGACAGGACACTGTATCTTTCCATTCGTCCTTGTAACGCAATATTCCTTTCCATCTACTGTGATGGGAGGAATTACACCATGCTGACACCACTGGTGACGGCTCCGGGCTTGGGTGTTTTCGAATGTTTTTGCGCACTGGGTGCAATGAAGAGACATGGCGAGGGTATGGGAGCACTTGCAACTGGGAAACAGATGTTCCCTTAAGCGAAAGGTGTCACCCGCTCAAGTTCCCTTCAATTAGCGTGTTTTCTGCAGTATCCTTGCTAAATCAAGATGTTCTAGATTTTGGTGCGACATCGTCGCTCCATCTCCTGTGTGTGCCTGAGAATCCCACCGACCGTTGAGCAGCGAAGGCAGAAAGAGGAAAGTGCCTACCTAAATTGACCGAAACTTCGCGACGCCCTCAAAGGCACCAAGCCCGCGATTCTCGGCGGTGGAGCATGACGAGATAAAAGTAAGGGCGAGCAAGACCTAACCGACCACCTTCAACGCTCCGAGTTGCGCTTCCAAAGAAGAAGTGCCTCTGATGAGTCTCGTCTGCGCGGCGAACGGATAGAGTCACGCCGAGACACCCTTAAAGGCACCAAGCCTTTATATGTGGGGCAATCGCGAGTACCAAGCTCGCGACCGAATTCTCGGCGGAGGAGCACACCGAGTGCTCCTCTGCGTGCCATG
>JBBPTB010000709.1:0-15266 GCA_038093875.1 Boletus tylopilopsis | reverse complement strand
CCTCCCCGACCTCCCCGACCTCCTCCTCCTCCTCGTCGATGGTCAAGCCAACGTTCTTCCAAAAGGTTCTTGGTCGGCCATCGCAACGGTACACGGCATCCGAGTCGACACAAGATGTAGCCCAGTTCCAGAACACGCATGGTAACCGCGAAACACCCGAGGAGCCCCCACAGGTCTGTCTTTGCCGAACGTTCCCAATGACTCCTTCCATCTCATCGCACCTCCGCTTAGCTCGACATCCGACGCCCGGATGACTTTGATGAACCCTTCTTCACCCCCGCTTCATCTCCCTTCCATTCTTCCTCAAACTCTCCCTCCGCCACTCCCCCCACCTCCGCCGCTTCCTCAGCCCGCTCGCTTCCCGACGCCGTCTGCTCATCTGCATCCCTCCCCGACCACGCGACCTTGAGCATGAGGACCGACCGTAAGCTTACGTACACCGACGAGGACTGGGCAAGAGACGTCCGCTGGCTTGTCGCTCCGCGTACCGATGACCAGAAACCCAAGTCAAAGGCAGAAAAACGTCGCAGTGCGCCCCCCACCATCCAAATCCCAACCTCTCGTTCCACCGCCTCCCTCTCGTCCCGCCTAACCGCGTCCAATTCGCATCCGCATCTCCCACCGCACCGCCCATCATCCAAGCCCAAGAGCATCGGAAAGGCAAAAATCAGCACCACCAGATCCGTCGTTGGTATGACTGCATTGCTCGAGGTCGAAGAAGACTCGGATTCCGACCCATCAACCCCTCAAAAACGTCCCGTTTCTCATTCTCCTGACCGCTCCACGCACAAGCCACGCGTATCTTCTCCTCTTCGATCGTCCAAGCTCACCAGACAACGAAGCTTTTCATCTCCTGCCTCCGTGATTCCTGGAAATCAATCACCTGACCTATCGTCTACAGCGGCAAAGCTCAACTCTTCCCTCGCTTCAAGTTCGCGTCGTGCATCCACTTCAACATCGCGCCCACTCAGTACAATCTCCCGTGCTACTGCCTCGGCCTCAAACTCACCATATGCGTATCCAGCTTCAAACGTTCTCGACGCCCTCGCCGCCCATGTTTCTGTTTCCGATTCGCATGACACATTGCCTTCCACCGGGACCCGTGGTTACACCAACCTTGTCCTCCCTCATGCAACAAGTTCGCCCTCCTTAGCGCTTGATCATGGTTCCGGTCGAGTCTGGAAAATCGGCAAGGCTTGTCCCACCAGTGCCGCCGTACGCGATACCATAGGCGTAGGTCTCGGCTTTGGTGATCAAGTCGATCTTTCTCGCGCTCGCCTGGCCCACACGACCATGGCTAGCGTCGAGATCGTCCGTGGTATCGCCGCAGGCCGCAAGACCCACAGATCCCGCGCAAGTGTCTTTGGCGTGGCTTGGTTCTCCAAAGACAAGCCGTCTGCCGCCACCAAAGGGAACCAGGTGGATACGGACTCTCCTCTTGGCTT
The DNA here is from genome assembly GCA_038093875.1 of Boletus tylopilopsis. NCBI lineage: Eukaryota > Fungi > Basidiomycota > Agaricomycetes > Boletales > Boletaceae > Boletus > Boletus tylopilopsis. The sequence goes on along the minus strand of JBBPTB010000709.1, from coordinate 13,821 downwards.
TACTGCTTATCGCACACCCCCTGTTTACGTTGGTGGTGGGTCCATCTTGGTCCAGGTCTGGGGCGTCGGTCTAGACGGAACGGATGCGCGTCTCACCGGAATCCACCCACCACGTGCGAGCCCGTCACTTGCCGGTGCTCCTTACGGTACGAAGGTGTCGAAGGCGAGCGAGAAGGACAAGGCACGATCTCCACCCGCGGGGTACATTCCCGGCCGTTCGTTTGTTGGCCGTGTTTTGGAAGTCGGATGGGAAGTCGTAGACGTGGCAAAACGAGGTGATTGGGTCATCGGACTGATGTCTGTCCACAAGGTTAGCCTTGCGCCAAGTTGCTCTGTCCCACTCAAATTGACGCGGTTCAACCCAGTCTGGTGCATTGGCCGAGTTCATACTTGCCGATCGGCATCGTGTTCATCGCGTTCCAAACCCTTTTACGCATCTCAAATACCCATTTACTTCCGTCCCCCAAACGGTGTCGATGAAGGAAGCAGACGGTGATGTTGCCATGCGACGCGACTCTCCAATCCCTGCTGACGAGAGTTGCCTGTCGGTAAATGAACTTGCTCTTCTACCGCTCTGCGGAGTTCCCGCATACCGTGCTGTTCGCACATTTCATCACATCACACAGACCATGGGGAAGCCACAGTTGCCATATGGTAACTCTCACAACGAGCTACATCCTCTCCTACCTCCTCGTTGTGACAAGCACGACTTTGTTGCAGGTGGAGAAGACCCCACCACGCGGGTTCAGCCTTTGGACTCGAGACCTCGTGCTTTGATACTTCGGGCACATGACGGAGCAGGTGCCCTAGCAGCACAAATGCTTGTCCGCGAAGGATGGTCGGTATGGGCCCACGTACCTGTACCGTTCAATTTGCCAGGTGCCCAGTCGGAGCTACCAGACGAACTGAAGGACGAGGAAGAAGAGAGGGAGCTCGACAACCAAAGGAGCATACTACGTCGCATCGAAGATCGACTACGTGAATGGGGGGTAGACGAAGTGCTCTTCGTCCCCGTCGTATCTTCCCCCCTTTCTGCATTGTTTGATGTCTCAAACCCGACACTGGAAGTCATGTCATCTTGGTCGTCACCTTCCATGCAGTTCCCCCGTTCACCTTCCTCCTCTCCCAGTATTTCGCCTTCTCCATTCTCCAGATCAGCTACGTCTACCCCGTTGTCGTCGCCTTATTCACACGGGGTCTCGTCGCTCTCGTCGTCAACTCACCAGCACGCCTTCACGGCTCCTTATTCTTTCATACCACTACCGCTCACGCCGTACGACTGTGAACAGGGCTCGATTATTTCTCTCATGTCATTCTTGACTCGATCGCGTGTTCGGCTCGATGCAATTTTGGATACCATCGGTGGTCGTGAAATATGGGACGCAGGCAGGTTACTCCTTAGCCGCCCTGTTCGTGATCCATCACGCCAAGACATTGACGCACAATTCACCACTCTTGTGGGTGATACACCAGACCGTGTCGTGTCGACGGCGGGTGACAACTTCCGCGCTGGTGTGCGGGCGTTACGCCTCGGAGGTCCCAAAGACCAGCACCCTTTCGAGGACAGTGGATATCACGAGGCCATGACAAACGGACATGGCAAAGATAAGAAGGCGAAGGCGAAGCCCCGACCTGTCAATTACTCCTGGGTGAATGTCGTGTCCGACATTGACTGGGAAGGGAGTGATGTGCATGACACCCTATGTGTCGTGCTACGGATGGCGTTGTCCGAAGGGGTGAAGCCCGTGATTGCGCCAGCCGATTTTGCTAACATGTGGTGCAAGGACAAGGGGAAGAAACGAGCGTCGGTAGTGGCAGACGGCATCGCTGAAGAGTTGTTGGGCAAGGTCGTCCCGTTCGAGAACACGCCCGACGTTTTCCTTCCAGGGGGTGGCCTCGAATACGGTGGAACGGTCGTGTCTCGTGTGGCTGCGTAGGGGGTGGCGATCATGGCATGTCCTTTTTTGCTTTCACGGCTCAGGCGGTTTGGCCGACACCCATCTTATGATGATATCTTTTTTTTTTTTTTTTTTTTTTTTGCTTCAGGGACGCAGAACAGCGGCTCAGGGTACCGCGGACACCACAGATATATCACCATTTCATGGCCACACATGCGCCGTCATTTTTTAGCACACAACTTGATGAACAACCCTTTTTTTTTCTATGATTTGCATATACGAACATTTTTTTTGGACGTACATCAAGGGACATTGGTACACAAGATATACATATGGGGTTAACTTGGATGCTTGATGTAGGACCAGATTTACGAGATTGAATGGTAAACCATGTCGCTCGTGCATGCATATGTTCAATTGGTAAACATATGTCAAGTACAAACATGATATAGAATATGGGTACCCGGCAGCCAGCTATCCATCGTCCAGCATCGAGAACACCAGCGGGGTATTCGGACAACCATTCGCCAAAGTGTACTTCACCAATGTTTCTAGCTTCTTGATCTTGCGTAATCTTAATTCAGACGGGTACCATCGCCAGGTGGACCACAATTTCATCGCCATGCCAACATTACTATGCGCTTCACGAGAAGACTGCCGACGGCGTCCTTCCATTTGGAACCTTGCCAGGTCTTCATGCATGTATTACCGACACATCGTAAACTTGACCATGCGCGTCTTCACCAATACTTGATAGAGTAAAACAAAGTAGTAGAGCGATACGAAAGGCATGTGGGGCAATACAAGCAAGAAAAGTCGAGCACGAAAGAAAACTTGAGACTTGATTTTTTTTTCTGATATACCGAACCAGGTCCAGGCCTCTTCAAGACAGAAGTAAGGAGAGAAACTTGATGGCTGCTGGGGTTTTGTCCGCCATGAACCCTTCATTGTACGTGCCCGACCCTTTGAGAGAAACAGACAGACAACGACAGAACACGACGTATTCAGGGCGCAGTTACCAACGACCGCCATTTTCCGCATGGTTGGAGGAATTAGAGGCACCGTTGGAAGGGCCATCGTAATCCTTGCGAGGGCTGCTACCTCTCGGCGGGCTTCTTGAATAACTCCTACGTCTCCTGTAATCGGGTGAGTATCTACCACTGCGAGGGGGCGGACTACGACGGTCACGCCAGTCACGGTTATCTCGACCATAGGGGTCTCTGTCCCTGTCACGGTCATGACGACGGTAGTCACGGTCCCGGTCACGGTACGAGTCGCGGTACGACGAGTCACGATATTCGCGGCCGGAATATGTGTCCCTGTGAGAGCGACGATGTCCCATATATTCTCCTGGTGTGGGAGCGTGAGGACGATCGGTGACCGAATAATCGACTCGAATGCGTCGTCCATTGAGTTCCTGCAAACTGCGTCAGCCCGATGGCAAACATGGCAATACAAACGACGAACGATTCCGTTGAGTTCCTGAATACAACGTGTTGCTTCTTCGACGCTTGACATTTTGATAAAACCGAAGCCACGAGAACGGTCGGACTGAGTAACATGGGTTTAGGGTTGGTCACCTCATGGGTACGGCATGGAGACATACCCTCTGGTCGTAGACAATAGTAACTTTTTCAACTCTTCCAAATCGGGTGAATTCTTCATCCAAATCACGTTCTTGCGTTCTGATGCTCAACCCAAACACCCCCAACACAGCGGATGGGTTAGGCGCCTGCTTTGCCGAATGAGGTCGAATAAAAAGGGGAAACACGAACGCAACGTACAATAGGAGCATGCGAAGGACGTTTTGGGGCCGGCGACTTGCGACGGTAGGGAGGACTCCTGTAACCATTGTTGCTGCGGGCCGGGCTACGGGAACGGGAGCGCGCGCGAGCAGCATCGCGGTCGCGGGATTCCGAAGCAGCTGGCGCCGGAGCGTTGTAAGCGTCAGAGTATGGGTCCACTGGAGGAGCTGCAGCTTCACCGTATTGCGACTAGGAGAAAGAAGAAAAAAAGTCAGTTAGTCAGATGGCGCTTGTTCAGGGCGGGTGTGGAACACACACCATGATAGTTCAAGTTTGAAAAGAAAATTTGTGTGTGTTTGTAACCAAGTTGAGTTTCAAGTTCATACTCCGCCAACAAAAACCTTATTTGGTGGTACTGTATAGTTTTGTCAGCCCCCCATCGTTGCAACGTTCGACAGTTGCATCATCATCACAGGTCGGAAGGCACAAGGATGGTGAGTTCCAGGCGACGTCTAGGCAAAGTCTAATCGCCCTCGATGCACAGGGTATTGATCTCAAGGCTCACCACGTCAAGAAGACCCAGCGAACGGCGCCTAAGAGCGAGGATCCTTACCTCCTCTTGCTGGTCAAGGTATGCTGGGGTTACCGCTTCCAAGAAAGTTGGTATTGACCATCCCACAGTTGTACCGTTTCCTCGCACGTCGTACCAACTCGAAATTCAACAAGGTTTTTCACGATCCCGACTTGTTTTGATGCTGCAGTGCTTACGCGATTTCCGTGCTCCAGGCAATCCTCCACCGTCTCTTCCTCTCCAAAATCAATCGTCCCCCAATTTCGCTGTCGAGAATCGTAACAGAGACGTCTGCCACGCCTGATCTCGCCTCCAAGGTCGTCGTAACAGTCGGAACTGTTACCGATGACATCCGTCTTATTGAGGTCCCAAAACTGGCCGTGGCGGCCCTTCGCTTCACTCAAGCAGCAAAGGAGCGTATCCTCAAGGCTGGTGGAGAGGCCATAACTCTGGATCAGCTTGCCCTGCGCTCACCTACTGGGTCGAACACGGTACTTCTGAGGGGCAAGAGGAACACTCGTGAAGCTGTCAAACACTTTGGCATGGGTCCCCACAAGCATAGGAAACCCTACACCATTTCCAAGGGCCGCAAAGTAAGTCTTCTGGAACCCAGATGCGAATATCTACCTCAACGCTCCGACAGTTCGAGCGCGCTCGTGGTCGCCGAAAGTCCCGTGGCTTCAAGGTATAAGAAGTGTACAAAACTGACGGGTGATCGGACAGCGAGGATATGTAATGTGGGTATTGCTATGAAACACCTGTCATCACCTATTATCCTCTGCGTATTCTATGCGTTTGGTATATCCTCGAATGCGACACGATAATGCAAGGAGGTACTGTAGCTGTGCTATGACTGCTGATATAGGACAACAGTAAGATTTAAACTTTTAATAAGCGAATGCCGGCTACCACTTCACCCGCTTTCCACCCTGGAGTAATGGTCGAAGAAGTGTTTTCATGAAAAGAATGGATTACTCACTGCACCAACTTGATATTCATCCATCGTGTCATCCCACCCCCTCTTCAAATTCGATTCATCGGATTCCATGGGGTTATCCCACTGATTGGGCATTGGAACATCAAGGTCAGGGATTTGGGTCTGCCACGCGATTATTTTGCCATCTTCGCCGCCAGTGATTAGGACGTCATCCTGAAATTCGTAAGCCGAAAGAAAGAATAGCGAGCCTGGGAGCATGGCACCTTTTCATCCCAAAGGAGGGATCGAACAATCCCTGAATGACCGCCAGCCCACACGGAGTGTATGGTCCATTGAGCCGTCGCGTCAGACAAATTGTTGCTGGTGACCAAACCCACGTCTCCCCTAATGAGGCGATTAAATGCAACCTGGACCGGGCAAGAGAATTATACTACTGAACTCATTGGAACCGATGAACACCCCAAGTCCGGCTTCTACTCTGCTCGTTGAATGGCCCTTTATGAGATAATCGGTGACCCAAGTGTACCCATGATCATGTAGCGAGGGACGGCGAATATCTACAGCGGAAAGTTGGTCCAGCTAAGCGGTGTAATAAGGACCTTTAGATCGCTCAATCTGTAAAGCGGACCCACTTCATTTGACCAACAACTGAACGTCTCCATATCGCTCGCCGCCCAGATACGTGTGTCGCGTGCGTTGCTTATCCACCCAGCCTGGGAGATACTGCAGCCCCAATTCCCTACGTGCATTACTGCTTCGTCTTCATCTGTCTCGAAGGCATTCGAGGTACAGATCAGCCCGTCGGACGAGGCTGATAGTAACACTTTAGCAGAACCTATCGTATCTTCATTGTCCAAGAAATGTACGGCTGTGATATCGTCAGAGTGAGTTGAGCCATGATTGCGCAGTTGCGCTACTGGGTGTCGAGGATCCCTTGAGGAAAGTCAGTGAGGTGCTTATAGAACTCATCTGAATTCAAAGGGCTGACCAGTATACGATAAACGCGTCCTCTTTTTGCAAATCAGTCCCTGCAGCCACAAGCAAACCATCTTGCGACGCATCGCAGCAAAGAAGGGGGCGTAGTCTCCCGGATGATTCCACTGGTGTCAAACAAAGTCTTTAAGTGGTCAAGGTACATGTCGTCAGGGATGCAAGGGTGAGTGACCCACTTTTGATGCCTGGGGATCCAATTCTTTCGTCCCATGCTATCACGTTGCCATCCTTACCGGACGAAAGGAGCATCTCGTGGGCGGAGGCTCCTAGGCCACAGATGGTGCGCAGTTGAGTTGTTGCGTGTTCATGGCCCTTGAGAACGTCCGTGCTTTGTAGAGTAGTTCTGTCGAGGATATGGATCTGGTTTGATGGAGATGATGCGGATGCGGCGTAGAAGCTGGCTATCTGCGTGAGTGCCAGGACATAGTTGTCTCCTGGGAGAGACGTCTTATGCAAAGTTGGATTCGTGTTTTCGAAAGACGATGATTGTATGAGCGACATGTCTCAGAGTGGTGGAGGATTTCCAATCTTGGATATGTTTTCCGGTGATCGCCGTATCTATAGTAGCAACGCGCAGCACGTTCTCTTTCTCTCATCCTCTCAACCACTTTTTAAACGCAGTCTAAGCTGAAATCCTCACACTCCTTTGAATTCCGCTCGTTCAATACAAGAATCCCGTCGCTCTGACCATTCATCATGTCTTCTGGTGGTACGTATCATGTCTCGTAACGGTCCAGTCCCTGCGTTGACCCCCAGTCAGCCCGCCGACTTCATAGACTTCCCCAGCGCCTTGACTACAACTTGATTCCCGCACCCCTCGGTAAGACTTGATGCGTAGCTGAGTGGGAACTCGTCACTGATGCGGTCCATCAGACCTTTCCCTCTCACAAGCTGCGGAGAAGTCCCCCTTGCCAGCCATTATCGTGACTCCATCCTCACCCTCACTCAGCACACCTGAGTATTACATTGCTTTCCTCACTCCGCCCCCTAAACCGTCGCTGCGCGAGCGCATTATCCAATTCCCGTTTAAAGCCAGAACTACATTGTTCATCTCGCTGCTGTTGTTCATCCTGGTTTGCCATCTGCTTGCCTACTTTACGGTCCATCGTCCACACTTTGATTTCAAATCTTCCGACATCGCCGCACATTCGGACTCATTTGCAACATCGCCATGGAGTCCTATGTCATTCGACTTTCCGGCTCTATGGGACACCGCTACAAATGGAGATAGGAAGAATTACATCATGGAAGAGTTGTCTCAAGCTACCCATCGCTAGTTTGTTGTTGTGTGACGATCCGTTTTTCATATTTCTTCGACGGGCTCACCCTCTCCGATCATCAGTTTACAGTGTTACCATACAGACACCGTCGAGTAGCCTGTCGTTTGATTTAGTCCGAAAAACCATTGATCTCCCACCGCTACGTGTTGTCCGTGGAAATCCTTTTCCAAGGGACTGGCGGCCCTGCGAACGACCTCCCACGACGTCCACACTGTTTTCATCAAACTAGTAGCCTCCTTCGGCTGTAATCTCGGCCATCAAAGGATCAGGGGTGGCTTGGCCTCGGTGATAAAGTCATTGAATTAGCTTCCCCACTGATGTGACAGACCTTCCTGGCCGTTGAGCCAACCAAACCGGTTGGAAAAACTTTGTAGAGAAGTGGCCTCGCGAGTCATGACGACTTCCGTCAATCTGCTTTCTCATGTGCTCGCCAGATATCAATTGAGCCAACCTATTCATTGTACATATCACCCTGCCACGGAACGTGCAGCCCGTGTGATGTTCTCGCGCTGTCAGACAGGTGAGTCCTTAGCATACAGAACATTTCGTTGCTGTTCCCTCGTCAACCGATGCTGATTGTCCTCAGGCATCTGCTCTAAATAAAATGGCTTCGTTTGATGTCCAAGATGGATTTGTGGACACACCGGTCCTCCTAGAACTTTTCTACGGTCCCATTCACCTCGTCCAGTCAAGGGGAAAGCTTACACAGGCATGCCGGGATCTGGTCCTTCGGGTATTGGAACCTCGGCGGGCTCGACTGCCGCATATGCTGTTAAGCAGACATCTCCCTCCGACCCGAGTTCGTCGAGCAGCTCCATCCCATGGACATCGACACACTCTTTATCGTCAATATCTTCGTATGGGGTATCCACGACCTACGCAACAAGTACGTTTTTCGCGGTTGATGAAGGACTCTGTCACACTCTATTGTGCTATCCGGCGGTTCGTCCCCCGTCGCGAATATGCAATTCGCAGATACCTCCCTTGCAACCATGACCCCGCGCCCAGCCACCCAACTTGGCTTTCCAGGTCTTTTCGGGACCCCTAGCGCTACTTTGACCACTCAAATCGAATCTACTGGCATGACCTATGTCTCCTCGGCACTCTCTTCAACGTCAACTCCCTTTTCTGCTCTGGGTCCCATTTCCTGGGGTCCGGACTCAACAATCCGAACCATCCACTCTACGAAATATCGGGGCAAGAGCACTTCGTCCTCTATGACACCAAAACCATCGTCATCAAGGTCTACCCCTATCCCCATTTCTAGGACCAACAGTAGGATGGCTAGCATGAAGAGGTGAGAATGAGGACGAGTGTCGTCTTGGAATGATGTTTGACGATGTCTGCTAGCGCTCCTACGGATGTCTGGGGCAAACTGCCCACAGCTACTCAACAGAATGGTTTCCCTATTTCTGACTGGCATACCTTCATTACACTGACCACACAATCAGGAACCGTCCTTCAGACAACGACGACAACACCGCAGAGCCCTGGTTACAGGAGCCTCGTACCAGTTCCAGCAGCTAGCGACACCACATATTCCAATAACTCGTCAAATCAGTATGTGTTATCCCATTTCACGCTCAAAAACCATACTGGACAAGTACTTGTCAGCCTATTGCCGTTAATTCTTGGTCCAGTCCTGGGAGGTTTAGCCATCGTTGCATTGGCTGTGGCTCTCTTGAAGCGTCGCGCACGTATGCGGTTTAAATCTGTGCCAGACACATTCTCATCCGACTTCGGAACTTCAAGCGAACGCCATGACAGGGTGATGACAGAAGTGGCCTCGCATGTAAATACGGCCACACCCTGCCCACCGCCATTGACGCACGAGCCCGACCATGTCGGTTCTCCTCCAGGCGAGTTCCTCCAAAGTAAGGTCAGACGACAATCCGATCCATTTGCGGACAGCTCTGTCATTTTGACGTCACAAAGAAGCATGTCTCCGGCAAGTATCTATTCCTTCAATAGTGAGTCTACAAGGCTGGAAATCGCGCCGTCCGTGGAAATAGACACGCAGAAGGGAGAGGTATCTGCGTCGTTGAATGACGCGAGTACTAGCAGCTTGGAGCTGCATTTCGCTGCACCGTTCGTTGCCAGGCGCGATGCATCCGTTCGACCGCAATACTTATCTCGCACATGGCACTACGAGACCCGGTCCCCGATATCTCTGTCAAGCCACGATTGGCAGAACGAAGAAGGAAGTGAAACCTCGCATGTTGCGCCAGCACGACCCGCAGCTTCGCCCCCATTTCTTCTTGGGGAGAGTGCACGATTGCGACTGCATGCACTACTGAAGGAAGCGAGGGGTGTTTGAGGGTGAGGTCTGTTACTCGGAGGGCAAGTGTACTGGAGACAATGGACACTATCAGTGATATTATTCCTGGACACGTAGGAGGTTTGCATTGTCGGAATGCGTGGGAGTCAACACCTGTGGGAACCCTGACCAAGCTTAACTTGGCTGAACAGTTCCCTTAGGATGTTACAGTAAGTTTTGTGTCTGTTTGGCACCAACAGTAGCTTGGCTTGATCAGTTGGAGGTCAAAAGCAAGCCTGTATGAGATCATGTAGATTGATAGATATGCTGAGGTAATACTATCAATGATCCCAGTTAAAATCTGTCAACAACTGCTGCTTGAGATGCTCAAGCTTGTCCAGCTCCTTTTAGTGATGTTTGTTGAGGTCACCTTCAATGTGAAACCAGCTTGAAAGGGTCTAGTACCTTATCACACATCAATCCTTTCTGGCCATCAGTGGGTTCTTGAGTTGATAGCTGGACATCCTGACTGCATTCACTGTGAACTTGGAGTCAGAAAGGAGACTTTCATACAGCTTCTCATTGAACTATGTCAAGCAGGTCACTGTGACTCAAGGAAAGTCACTTTGGAGGTGTGTGTGTGATTGTCATATCCATGCAAACCCCGTCAACTCCAACCAATTCCAACTCTATTTTGACCAACTCTGACCCTACTATATCCAACTCCAACCCAACTCTGCTTCAGACCCATGTCTGTTACGCTTACCACATTGAGTCAACTCCTGGAACACGGAGCCGATGGAGAGCGAAGTAATAGGTGAAAGTGGAAGTGAGGACAAAGAGCAAAGCAAGTATGCCAAGTAGTGGGAGGCCCATTTGATAAGGCAACAGCTTGGGCAAGCACAAGCTGACACTGCCTTCCGCACTCTCATAAGAGCCTATAGGAAAGGCAAGTGGTCCCAGTTCCACTCAGATATGATTGAGGCAAGTCAAGCCTTGGTCTGGAACGAACCAAGGGAGAGTTCCATCAAGAGGGAGCAAGTACAATGCAGTGGATTGCGTAGAACTAACTTGGGGTGTCTACTACAGAGACACTAGTTTATATACTACCAAAGACAGCGCACGGACTGTCAGGTGAACAAGGGCGTTGCTAGTGACAGTGGGAAGATCTAAGGATCAAGGAGCTCTGCTGTCAAGAAGAGCAGAAAGAACAGGAACAGCAGAGAGACAAGTGAAACGCTACCATAGTGACCCTATGAGTCCGGGATGACTCGTGGTCGTACAGGCTCGGAATCAGGTGAGTACAGGGAAAACATTGGATGGGGTTGGGTGTCCCATCGTGAGGAGAGAACGAGTCCAATGACAAGAAAGAAAATGAACCGGTACCATACAGTCCATAACAATGTCCACCTTTGAGTCAGACCTCCAATATCTCCATATAATATAGTACACTTCCATAATGTCTTACAGCTCTCAAGTACAGCCCTCCGGCCTTCAGTTGTGTTCTACCCTCCATCACATATTACTCATCCTCCTTCATTCCTTGATGCAATGTTCATCACCCCCTTCATAGTATATGCTCCACACTTCTGGTCTGGAGTTCACCCAGACATTGATATATAACCTCATAGATACTCTCGCTGTACTTTAGTCTGAATATTAATCACAACTATGAATAATCCTCTCCTTGTCTGGAATCTATTCCTCTCCCTCTCTCCCTCTCTCCTTCTCTCCTCTGAAATACTAGGACCCAGGACTGGGCAAGGGTGTGACATATAAGTCCTGCACCAATGTCCTAAACCCCTCCAATGTCCAATGCACAACTCCGATCATATGTAACTCTGATATTCCCATGCCTTCAGACCTCCAGCCAGACTTGAAGTGGAGGATCCACATTGTAACAGTGATGGATCTCACAGTGGCATTAGGAATTTTACAAATGTCTTAACCTGGCTTATTGCAGCTAATTTGGCTTAAATTTAGTGCCAAACACAGCAAAAGTGTGACAAGCAGAATTAGCCTGATGAGACCCACTAGATGAGTTTCTTCCAATTGCTCACTGACACTCCTTAGTCACATCACAATACAATCCACTCATTTTGCTTATTTGTACACTAGATTACTACAATACTAGTACTATCTGTAAAGACTACCCCTATGGCATGACCCATACCTGCCATGAGCAGTCTCAAGTGGCAGGAATGTGTGACTGAGGTGGACCTCACATCAGATGAGCAGGTATGCATCAGCAAAACCCTTCATTGCTGGCCAGTACTGTACAGTAAGTCACAGTGGTCACAGTGGTCACAGAGATGTTCCATTTTGTACAGCACTGGTACAGTGCTGTGCAGCAACATCCATGCTGTGCTGTTCTGTCACAGTGATGTCACACTGTACAGCATCAGCACTCTGTTACAGTTTCTTGGTACCATTTATTTTTCTTTTTTTCATTTGGACTTATCTTCTCCTCATGATGGGATATCTGGTTCCATCCAATGTTATTCTGATTCTTCCCAATCACAATGCTGTATTGCCACATGTCACAATCCAACATATACAGTCATCTTGGTAGTTGTTCCATTCACTGCTCCACTGATCCCTTACCTTCCACTCTTTCTGACAGCAGAGCTTCATTGATGTACTTCTTTCTCACCATTGCTTGCAATGCACTTGTTATTCTGATGGTCCATGCACTGTCATGCATTGTATATAAGACCGCCTGTACTATAGGATCTCCCCAAATTAGTTCTACACAATATACTGTATTAAACTTGTCTCCCTCTCACCAGACTCTCCCTTGCTTGGAACTAAGCAAGGGTTGATTGCCTGTGACCATATCCGAGTGGAACCAGGACCACTCACCTTCCTATAGTCCCTTCAACAGGTGTGGAGGCAGCTTCAGGTTGTGCTTGCCCAACCTGTCACCTTATCAAATGGGCATTCTCATGCTAGACATTCTACTTTTGCTCTTTTCTCTTGTTTGTCATATCCATGCATATCTGACATAGCCCCTATCAACTCCAACCAACTCTGGCCAACTCCAGACAACCCCTGACCATTTCTGTACACCTTCACTTTGGACCCATGTCTGCCTCCAAGTTGGACTTCCATTATCTCTGTTTAGTTAGTACCTTCTTGTAATGTCTTACACATCTTTATTGTACAGCCCTCTGGCCTTTGGGCACTTCTCTTCTCCACCATATGTTACTCAGCACTGTGCACACCACCATTCCTTGGTGTGGTACAGCTCCACTCCTTTTGGTCTGGACTTTGCCTGGACATCATATAATCTTGTAGATACCCTCAATGTATTCTCTAGTCTGAATATTGACTCTAAAGTACCTCCTCTCTCATCTGGGACATTTCCCTCTCTCTCCTTTGCTCTGAAATACTAGGACCTGGGATGTGGCAAGGCATGACATATAAGTCCTGTGCCAATGTCCTAACTCTGCTCCAATGTCCAATGTGCATGTCTGACATTTGACAACTCTGAAATTCCTGTGCCTTTGGACCTCTGCCTGGACTTGAGCATGGAGGATCTGGCTTTTAACATTGTCTCTGCTTTCACATATTACTTTGCCCTCTGTTGACTTGAGGTTTCATGAGGTGACTTACAGTGAGCAACAAAACTATTGCAATGCCTAACCCTAATGCAGTGTGCAAAGTGCACTGCAAACACCCATGGGAATATCGCTTAGCTTTGGTGGAGCCAAACAATGTACAAACTCTCAACTACAAAATGGTCCCTGGGTCATGTGATTTGGCTTAGTGGCTGTGGAGATATTGCTAATTCAAGTCACCCATGTCATTGCAATAGTTTTGTTGCTGGTATTAGGGGTATTGCAAATTAGTATGAGGTATATCCTCCTTTGGCCTTGATGACCTCCTGAACCCTCCTAGGCATACTTTCAATCAATCTCTGACACTCCTCCACCCCAATCTTATACCATTCTTGCTGAATCCTCTCCCAAAGTTCCAATACTCCCTTGGCTGGCTCAAAATACTCTGCTAGTCTTCTTTTGAGAAGAAACCACAAATGTTCTATGGGGTTAAGGTCTGGTGACTGAGCAGGCCATACCATGACCTCAAACCCATGCTCCTCAAACCACTCCCTGGCCTTTTTACTGGTATGCTTGGGAT
>JBBPTB010000708.1:0-15280 GCA_038093875.1 Boletus tylopilopsis | reverse complement strand
ACCACTGAAATACCTGAAGGACACAGGAAGTTCTTCGGAACAGGTAAACCAGGTCTGGACCATCCCCCAAAGGAGGGGTAGGATTTCAGAAGAAAGGGTAAAGGAGCGGCTTAAGAATTTTTAGAACAGCGTTGAGGACCGACTACTCAAATGCCTAGAACGAACCCTGTTGTAGATTCTTTAGAGGACAAGTCAATTTTAATTCCTCTACAAGTTTCTGCAATGGGGGGAGTTCATGTCAGACAAACCACCACTCTCATTGACTGTGGAGCCACCTCCTGCTTCATGGATGAAGGCTTTGCTCGCCGCAACCGCTTTCCCTTCTTCCGACTCGATGAACTGCATGAGGCCTACAATGCAGACGGAACATTAAACCGAACCGGAACCATTTGCCACCGAACCCAAGTCACCATTTACATCAAAGGAGTCCCTCGAAACCAGGACTTCTTTATTGTACAATGCGGCAAACAGAACATGATACTCAGAATGTCGTGGCTGGCTGAGGTCAACCCACTCATCGACTGGACACACAGGACAGTGGAGATTGACGGAGATGCCAACCTCCCCTCCCGGCGAGAACTGATCCATCAGCGCTACCTCCTCTGCGCTATGGGTCTCGACATGGACGATCACATTGAGTGACATCTCTACAAACGGAAGGGCATTGGGGATTACCTCCCAAAGAAGGAGTGGATATGACGGACAACCCTCTCCACTCAGATTGCCCAGGGAACCACGAAGGCTAAAGCGGAACTCCCCAAGGAATATAAACGCTACAAGAAGGTCTTCAAGGAACCTTCTAATGAGTTGCCACCCCCCTGAAAGTTCGACCACAAGATCGAACTTAATAAAGACTTCCTGCCAAAGTGAGGCAAGGCTTATCAGCTAAACCCAGAGGAACAGGAAGCGTGCAAAAAGTTCATTGATGAACATCTCGCCTTGGGGAAGATTGATGTTACGGTTTTCCTTGGTTGCCGGACCGGACCCGCTGGAACCCCACTCATTTTCCTTTATTCTTCACCATTCGCCCTTAACACACGGGACACTCCACCATTCTGAAGGCCTAGCAGACGCCTTCCGCCCTGAGGAGCTCGTATGCTCGCTCATGCAGTACTCACTGCAGGAGTACACCACCGCCACACGCTCATGTCTGCCATGACGTTAAACTGTGACCACGTCCGCTATGACGCTAAACTGGATCCCAGAGGGGTAACCCTGGACCCTCACCACTCGCGACGCCTTAGGGGTAACTCTGGACCCTAGCCCTCACGACACCACCCCACTCCCGATGCCTAGATCTGGAGTATGACTCAACATGACGCTGGTTGCTACAGGCAACCCTAGACCGCCCGACGGATGGGAGTATTCCCGTTGTGGCTAGGATACATCCCTGATCCGCTGTTGCCACACTCGCTGATCCTTGAACACCCGGACAGCGGATCCTATTACCATAGTATTTCCCCTTGCTGCGGAGCACCACTCTTGACCCTCCGTTCAGCTGTGTACGCCCGATGGATGTGTCTTCCCATCGCTGGCATTATGTCAGACTAGGTTCACGTTTCACCTAGTCCTCCTATTTGATCCCGTTGGTCTCCATGACCACTTCCGCTCTTCTTGACAGCGGGATCCCGTTTAGCCCTGATGGTTGTTATCCCATTCAGGCATTACCCTTCACCCCCTTCCTGATGTGGGAAGGCCATTGTTCCTCATTAGGAGGACACCCTTAGCCCAGATGGTCTGTGCACCATTCTGGTATAGTATATAAAGGCCAGAGTACTAGCTAGTGATCCTTAAGCTAGTTCTATGCCTGTAAGGCAGGTTCACACCTGTATCACTGCACTTGTCACTGCCCTTAGGTGGGCCCTTGCAATCTTACTCGCTTTGCTGGTGTACTGGTGCTCGGACGTCAAGACCTCGTCCCTCTTGACCTTGCTTGCATTCCAAGAACTCCTTGCTCATCCCCTTCGAGTCGAGCTCGTCGTAGGTCACACCTTAGTTGGTTGTCGGCCTTACTTTGTGTACAGGACGCGCACTCCACTGGGCCTCTAGCTTGCAGTGCACAAGGTTTGCCTTCGGTCTACTATTGATCCGACCTCTCCTCGACTAGCGTTTATTCTGCCTGGGCACATGCTCGCAGTAAGCGTAACAATTGAACCCTCCAAATCCCCTCAAGCATCTCCGTTCTTCTTCATCCAGAAGAAGGACGGAAAGCTCCGACCCTGCCAAGACTACTGATACCTCAACTCCCACACCGTGAAGAACGCATACCCTCTTCCGCTGATCGACAATCTCATCAGTCAGCTCAAAGATTCGAGACTCTTCATGAAGATGGACATCTGGTGGGGCTACAACAATATCCGGATTAATCTGGTGGATAAATGGAAGGCAGCATTCATCACCCCGTACGGGCTCTACCAGCCCATGGTAATGTTTTTTGGCATGTGCAACTCCCCAGCCACCTTTCAGGCCTATATGAACGACACATTCGGTGATATGATCGCTGAAGGATGGTTAGTGATCTACATGGACAATCTTCTAATCCATTCAAAAGACGACCCGGTGTTACATGAAGAATGCACGAAGCGGGTACTACAGCGGATGGAGGAACAAAAGCTGTTCCTCAAACTTGAAAAATGCACCTTCGCCGCTAAGAAGGTGGAATACTTAGGAATGGTAGTAGGAAAAGGAAAGGTACAAATGGACGACACCAAGGTCGATGCCATCCGAGACTGGAACCCCCCCAACTCCGTAACTGCAGTCCGGTCCTTCCTCAGATTCTGCAACTTCTACTGGAAGTTCATACTCGGATTCTCGGACATTGCCCGACCACTAAATGACCTCACCTGGAAGATGAACACCTGGGCCTGGACCAAGGTCCATCAGAGGGCCTTTGAGCGACTCCGAGACTCCTTCCTTACTTGTCCGGTCCTGACCATGCCGGACATAAGCAAACCATTCACAATCATGACTGACGCCTCCTTAGTTGTGACCAGAGGTGTATTAATGCAATGGGACAGCAACGGAGATCTTCACCCGTGTGCCTACCTCTCCAAAACCCTTTCTGAAGCAGAAAGGAACTATGATATCTATGACCGAGAGCTGCTGGTGGTCATCCATGCCCTAGAAGAGTGGCATCACTACCTCACCGGAACCGAACATCCGGTCACGGTCCTTATGGACCACAAGAATCTTACCTATTTCTGCCAGCCCCAGAATCTCTCTCGTCGCCACACTTGATGGCAACTCTTTCTCCAAGAATACCATCTTGAGTTCCGACATTGCCCCAGATCCCAGATGGGTCCGGCGGACACCCTGTCCTGTCCCGATAGCATAGACACCTCGTTGGACAATACAAACCAGGTCCTTCTCCCTGACCAGCTCTTCATTGCCTACATCGATACTGAGCTGCGGTCCAAACTCCTCGCTTCCACCCCGTCAGATCCGCTTGTGCTGGAGCGACTTAAACTCCTCAGCACGGACCATGATGAGGAAGCTCTCCCTACCCGCTACAATAACCAAGCCGACTGGGCCTATGTGGAGGGCATCCTCTACTACAAGGGGCAGACCTATATCCTGGACTTGGACCTCCGAAACCGGATTGTCAAAGAGTGTCACGAATCCACATTTTCTGGCCACAACGGGTACTTCCGTACCATTGTGGTCCTGGAAAAAGATTACTGGTGGCCCGGGATGACCACTTTCACCCGCTGATAAATCAGCGGGTGCGCTACCTATCAGGCCAACAAGGTCCTGACTCACCCAACCATTCCGGCCCTTTCTCCTATCCCTTCCGTTGTGACCCGCCCCTTCCAGCAGCTTTCCGTTGATCTCATCACTGGTCTCCCGATGAGCTCCGGATTTGACTCAATCATGGTCGTGGTCAACCATGGGCTTAGTAAGGGGGTCATTTTCCATCCTTGCACTAAAAGCATTGACGTGGCGGGGATAGCACAACTCTTTTTCCACTCTGTCTTCAAGCGATTCGGACTCCACGACAAACTCATCTCGGACAGAGGACCACAATTCGCCTCAGCCTTCACCTTAGAACTCGCCTGCCTCCTTCATTACGACGTCTCGCTCTCCACCGCCTATCACCCACAAACAGACAGAGAGACAGAATGGGTCAATCAGGAGCTCGAAACCTACCTTTGGATCTTCTGTGATGGTCTCCCACAGAAATGGTCCGAACACTTAACTGCTGCCGAGTTCCACCACAATTCCACCCAACATTCGGCGACAAAGCAAACCCCGTTCTTCCTCATGATGGGATATGAGCCACGGACATACCCCCCGTTAGGAAAGACCTTCCTTCCTGCTCTGGAATGATGGCTTTCCTCATTAGAGAAGGGACGAGACAAAGCTCTGGCAGCACATGACAAGGCAAGGCAATATATGGCGGAACGAATTTACTCAAAGTTCGTACCCTGGAAAACCAGACAAAAGGTCTGGTTAGACTCCCGCCATCTGAACCTGCACTACCCCACACACAAACTTGCTCCTCGAAGGGAAGGACCCTTCGAGATCGTACAAGTACTCTCCCCCATCTCCTACCGCCTCAAACTCCCCCCTACATGGAAGATTCACGATGTGTTCCATGCCTCCCTACTCAACCCATACAAGGAGACCGAGGAACACAGGCCAAACTTCCACCCAGAACCTCCTGACTTGATTGATGGCGAAGAGGAGTGGGAAGTCGAAAACATCTTGGCACACTGAGGGTCGCCCGCCCGATGGTCGTATCTGGTCAAATGGAAGGGCTACTCTTCGGCAGAAAACACCTGGGAATCCATGCACAATTTGCACCATTCAGCGGAACTAATACAGGACTACTGGGACCGATTGGCAGATAAGAACTGAACCCAAGCAGGAGAACTACTGGGAGAGCTATAAGGCGCACCGACTGGTGGCAGGCTCTCCCCACCTCCCTCCATTGAACCATGACCGCCACCCACAACTTCACTTCCCTGACCTTGACGTGCAATGACCTGCCCAACATCCTGCCCATTTGAATCAACCACCTTCCCGCTGAGTACCGATGGTATGCCATCACTGCAATACTTGCTAACCCCCTCGTTCATCGAGGACTCCGAAATGACGCGGCCTTCATGGCTGACCAATCCCTTGTGGCCTTCACTTCCATCGCCCAATCCCTCAACATCACCCTTAGAGTCCAAGAGGGATCTATGGGAAATTCCATTGAGCCCAACCCTCTTCACGTCCTTGTTCGAACCACCCTCGCTGACGCTCAGCGAACCCTCTCAGAGCACCTCTTGTCCAGAGGAATCATCCAAGCTCTCAACTGAGCCAACCCCCTCCTGTGCGGACCCGTCCTCCATCCTCTTGTACGATCCCTACCCCACCAGTACCAGAGGTTTTACCTTGATGATGACTCCTCCCCCTGGGACGATCCCTTCCATTCATGGGAGGGAAGTTCCAATTAGCTCAATCCCCTTCCCACCACTGCTGCCCACGATCCCCTTGTGGCATCCGATGCCACGACGCCTGTCTGTAGCCCTTCCCCCGTTCCTGTGCTGCCCCCTCGTGGGCCCGAAAAACAAGGGGGAGACCCTAGGGAGCCTACTCCAGGAATTCACTCCAGAGCTGATGTTGAGAGTCCCTTCACTGATGGGGGAGCAGTGGATCAGTTCCTTGCCACTATCCCCTTTGTCAACCGCCCCACTTCCGCGCCCGTTCCTGCTGCCCGAAAAAGAAAAACCACCAAGGGACAGACTTATGTCCTTGGCAGGATTATCTCTTTGGATGTCAAGGGAAAACGTGCAATTAAAGGCAATCCCCTGGCTTCTCCACCCTCCTCCCAATCCGTGTCCGGATCCAAGGCCAATCCGATCATCGTTGATACGCCATCCCCGACTCCTTCCGTCTCCCCATATCACCGCCTTCGATGTTTCGTATGCAATGGCAAGAACCATCTATGGCCCGACTGTCCCCGATATACCTGTCCAATATGCCGGAAGCCGTCACCTGGTCACGCACAGAAAGACTGCCCATTCCAGACTTGCCTCTTATGTGGACATCAGGGACATGCCGAGGAGTTCTGCTGGGCGAGGCCTTCGATCGACAACACCTTCGACCTCACGGATTATGAGACCAATGATGGGGATTGCTGAATCCGTGGAGGAGGGGGACTAGAGGACTTGGACGAAGGTGGGACTTCGCCCCATAGAGAGGGGCTGATGTTACGGATTCTATGGTACTGATCACTTTTTCTTCTTGTCATCGGACTCGTTCTCTCCTCACAATGGGACACCCGGTCCCATCCAATGTTTTCCCCGTTTTCACCCGATCCCAAGCATGTACAACCACGAGTCACTCCGGACTCGTAGGGTCACTATGGTAGTGTTTCATACATTGCTCTGCTGATCCTTTTCCTTCTGCTCTTCCTGACAGTGGAGCTCCTTGATCCTTACATCTTCTCACTGTCGCTAGCAACACCCTTGTTTACCTGATGGTCCATGCGCCGTCTTCATTAGTATATAAACCCTTGTCACAGTAGTAGGACTCCCTAAGTTAGTTCTACGCAATCCACTGCATTGTATCTACTCCTCTCGACGGAACTCTCCCTTGGTTCATTCCAGACCAAGGCTTGACTTGCCTCGACTGTATCCGAGTGGAACCAGGACCACTTGCCTTTCCAATAGGCTCTTATGAGAGTGCGGAAGGCAGCGCCAGCTTGTGCTTGCCCAAGCTGTCGCCTTATCAAACGGGCCTCCTACTACTTGGCATACTCACTTTGCTCTTTGCTCTCGCTTCCGCCTTCACTTATTACTTCGCCCTCCGTCAACTCCACGTTCCAGGAGACAACTCAACGCGGTAAGCGTAACAGCCTATTGGAAAGGTGAGTGGTCCTGGTTTCACTTGGATACGGTCGAGGCAGGTCAAGCCTTCGTCTGGAATGAATGAAGGGAGAGCTCCATCGAGAGGAGACAAGATCAGTGCAGTGGATTGCATAGAACTAACTTGGGGTTCTCTACTGTACAGGCAGAGCTTTATATACAGTGAGGGACAGTGCATGGACCATTGGGAAAACAAGGGCATTGCTAGCGATGATGAGAACTCTAAGGATCAAGGAGCTCTGCCGTCAAGAAAAGTGGAATGGAAGGATCAGCAGAGTGACAAGTGAAACAGTATCTAAGGCAACCCTACAAGTCCAGAGTGACTCGTGGTCATACAGCATTGCAGTCAGGTGAATACAGGGAAAACATCGGATGGGACCAGGTGTCCCATCGTGAGGAGAAGACAAGTCCAATGATGAGAAGAAAAAGTAATTGGTACCACACAATCTGTAACACACCTGTTCCTGACATAGCTGAATGCCCGACAGGCCACGTATGCCAAAGCTCAGTGGACTTTGTTTGGAACTTCAATTCTAGCATTGCTTTTTCCCCTCATCTGCTTGTTGTTGATGATGATGTTCCCCACATTGCTTGTCATTCCCAGGCTGCTGAACATGTTGGCCTCTCAGTCCTTTCATAGTAAGTCACTGTCTGTGCAAATTACACCTTACTTAGTTTCCCCAAGGCCCACTGGTGTGTTGATGTTGTCCCAGCCATCCTCCATGATGAGCTTGTTGGCTCTTAGGTATGTTTACATGGTTTGGTGGCAGCCCACAGTTCCTTTCTAACACTTGCTCTTCAGTGGGTGCATATTCATGGGCTCTTGACATCAAATGTTTCTAGGTACATATCCATGGTTTGGTGACGGTTCGTTGTTCTTTCTGATGCTTGGTCTTCAGTGATTGCATGCTTGACTTCAAACACCCATCTCCAGCATGGTCCTCGTCATTTGTACATGCAATACTTGGCTTTTAGATACATTCACAGTTCGGTCCATCATTCTTTCTGATGCTGGGTTTTTAGTGGTTGCATGTTCACAAGCTCTCGACTTCAAACACCAGTCTCCAGTGTGGCCCTTGCCGTATGTACGTGCAATACTGAATTTGTTCCTCTCCGTCTCATTGTCCATTTCTTTACAGCTCATGGCCACGGAATAAATTTGTGAGGTTGCATTGACACTATGAGCTTGTCACCCTTGACTCTTCAAATGGGATTTACCCCCTGAGTTCATTCTGATGTTTGGAAAAAATACTGTGAGTATAGAAAGACCCCAAATAGCATTATCTTTGCAGCTCAACAGAGGTTGTTTTTCATTTGGAGAGTGTAATTGTTATGTTATTTTTTTGAGCCTTTTTGCCAGCTATGTGATACCTGTGCTTTCTAATTGAACCACTGCACCCCTCGTATGGCATGTTCTTTGTGTGATGTGTAACAGATGTTGTTCTGCTTGTCACTTAGTCTACTGTTGTCAACCACTGATATTCCCTTGCTATTTACTGAAGTATCTAGTATCCTTAGTCACTGTCACTACTGTCGTCAGTAGTACCTCCATTATCATTCTGAGTCTCAGCTGATGCCCCAGCTGATGCTCTCCCATGTTTCTTTCATGGCTTATAAATTTGCTCTCCACAAGCTTCAGACTCCTTGTTGTGGGCAATGTGTGCTGCAACTTGTTCTCAAGACAGCCTTACCCATTGACATGTCTCATCTTTGAGTGTGTTGAGTAGTTTGTTGAGTGCAGCCACACCGCCAACCTTTGAGGGATTGTGGACATGGCCAGACAATGGCCAGCCATGGAGCTCAATGCCGTAGTGCTCAACTATGCAGTGTTCATAGTTGTCATAATTCATCTTTGAATGTCCCTTGATTTGATGCTTCATCATGATGTACTCTAAACATCACGTCAATAGGTGGCAACACTCATCAAGACAGATTAAACTTACCAAGTTCCTCTTGAATCAATGAGCAGCACTTGCTTACAAGTTGGTTATCAGTTCCCAGCATGCATTTTGCTGCATTGGCACCTCTAGGGGAGAGAATATCCAAGTCTCTAAAACAGATAGTATCAATGATAGCCAGTTCCTTGTTGATATCCTTCCTCCAAGGCATAAGCCTTGTTTGGAAGATTGGCTCCATATCCTTGATGTCACTTTTATCAGAGCTGGTTCCATCACTACCCAGTCTGGCAACTATCACATTCAAGAATTCCCATACTTGGGCTTTCTCAGACTCTCCTCTTTCTTTCACAAGTGTAAGCATGTTCTGAGTCACATGCAAATGATATTTGTATTTCTGTATCACATATTAGCTACTGTTGTCACCCAAAGGAGCACTTACAGCCATCCTATGACTGTCCCTTCTGGTTTTCAACAGCAATCATTCCTTGGTTGTAGCTAGCCTCTTGAGTACCTCCAATTCATTCTCTACTATCATGTCTACTTCAATACAAGGCTGCATTTTTGTGACCAGAGTCCAAATCCACCTTGAATTTCTCAGTGATAGCATCCTGCCAGTATTCACTGGATCTCAGCTGTGTGGTCCATGCCTTTTCAACATGCATTTTGCCCAGTTTGCAAAGTAGGTAATGGATCATGGCTTGATTCCACAGTGACAAAAGGGGATGACTGAAATCCCAGTGAAGGTTAGAAGGATCTGGCCCCCCCCACCAGTTTCTGCAAATAACTTCACTTCTTCATTGCAGATGTCCAATACAAGCAAGAAATCCTTATCCTTTGAGACATTGAAGGCTTTATTAAATAGGTCACAGACTTGTTCCTATTGCAAGAGACAATCAACATTTGGACAGCATACAGCACATGGACCCTTACTAGATTGGCATTTCTTTCATTCTGTGAGATTGCCAATTCATACTTTAATTGCTGTACTTTCCTAGATGCCCATTTGGGACAGGAAAGGGTGGTGGCTTTCTGCACTCCCAGAAGATTTGGTGAGAGAGGGGACAGTGGTAGGACCTATATCCTGGGAAGAGTAGGGAGTAACAGAGGGGTTCAATGTGCCATTGACCTATATAAAGATATCAATGGAATACAGGTATGATACTGGACCAACTTACAGGAGGATATTGACCAGATAAGCAGAATCTTGGTGTCGCCGGTTTACAGGTGTTGAATTTGGGCCTTGCAAATGATGATGGGTGGCTGGAGATCCTCAGACCACATTGTGACTATGAGTTCTATGGTTGTAGTTGTGGGAATTATAGGAAGGATAGGACAAGCCATGTGGCCAACCTCCAATATACATATCTACCATCATCTGCTGCCTCTGGATCTACATTGCCAGTTCTGACTCTTTTTCAGCCTGAATACTGCTTAGCGGTGTTTATGAGTGATGTTAGCATCCTCACCACCAGCCTGTCCATTTGATCCATCAGTGTCTGGTGTTCATCCTGCAAGTCCTTTAGTGCACTTGTTTGCTCAGCAATCACCATATCCCTCTCAGTGATCTGCATTGCTGTCTGTTTGGCAGACTGCTGGGTGATTGTCCTCATCTTGGTTTCTAGGCCTTGAAGCCTGTGTGTTACGAACTGCCGGATACCGGGTACGGACTACCGGATACCGGATATTTTTCTTTCTTGTCATTGGACTCGTCTTCTCCTCACGATGGGACACCTGGTCCCATCCGATGTTTTCCCCATAGTCACCGAGATCCCGAGCTTGTACAACCACGAGTCACTCTGGACTCGTAGGGTCACCATGGTAGTGTTTCACTTGTCACTCCACTGATCCTTTATCTTCCGCTCTTCCTGACAGCGGAGCTCCGTTGATCCTAGATTTCTCACCGTCGCTAGCGGCGCCCTTGTTGACCCGACGGTCCGTGCACCGTCGCCTGTAGTATATAAACCCTTGTCGCAGTAGTAGAGCTCCCTAAGTTAGTTCTACGCAATACACTGCGTTGTATCTGCTCCCTCTTGACGGAACTCTCTCCTTGCGCGTTCCATGCAGGACTTGACTTGCCTCGACCATATCCAAGTGGAACCGGGACCACTCGCCTCTCCAATAGGCTCTTATGAGAGTGCAGAAGGCAGCTTCAGCTTGTGCTTGCCCAAGCTGTCGCCTTATCAAATGGGCCTCCTCGCACTTGGCATACTCACTTTCTTGTTCGTTCTCGCCTCCACTTTCACTTATTACTTTGCTCTCCGTCGACTCCGTGTTCCAGGAGTTGACACAATGCGGTAAGCGTAACAAAAGAACTAACTTTCCCTTAGACCCTGTTCTCCAACAGTAGGTCTTAACCCCCACACCATTTCCCGCTTTCGAGCCCCATCGTCTTCACCAGAACCCGTTGTGGATCCTACTCTTCGCAGAGCGGTACCCTCTCCAAGTGATTACCCTGCCCTCTGGAAGTTACCCAGCGATCACCCGGATTACCTCCCCCTTCCGAGCAAATTCGGACGCACTGAGGATAAGGCCTTGTACCAGCACAAGCAGAAGGAAGTAGCTGAGCGGAACATTAGAGAAGGGAGAGCGCCTAACGAGCTCCCACCCTTCGCGAGCGGATCCCAGTCCGCCCCTCCTCTGGAACCAGAACCGGAACTGGAGTCGCGTTCCCCTACTCCACTACCACCGCTCCCCCCTTCTACTGCGGACTTCCCGTTTCTCGCTGAACAGCCTTTACCTCTTGGCGGATACGCCCCACTTAATCTGGACGATTCCCCTCCACCTGAGGATCCCCCTTTATTCCCCACTGACGACAACGACGAAGACAACAACATGCCTGAACTTAAAGCCGGATTGCCGGAAGAGTTCTCTGGAAACGGTGCAGATGCCAACTGGTGGCTACATGCCATGGACGCATACTTTTCCATCAATGAGAAATACAACGATCGCGCTAAGATCGTCACTGCCCTGAATAGAATGAGTAAGGGCAAGGGACGGGTATACTCCGAAGGATACTACGAGCATCTCTCTAAAGGAACCATCCCTGCTGCTGATAACACTTGGGTGAAATTCAAGAAGGACTTCTGAGCCATGATGGCTACTCACGATGAGGCCGCTGAAGCAAAGTGAAAGCTCTACTCACTAACGCAAGGCCCTAACACGGAAGACGCCTTCCACAAGTTCACTACGGAATTTCGCCTCCTCATGTCTCAGTCCAGACTGAATGAACAATCCAGACTCTGTGAAGTCTTCAGCCGGGGAGTCCACTGAGACCTCATGACCATGATCCTTTCCGGAATGGAACCCACTACGGTAGACGAATGGATCGCCGCGGGAGCCAAATTCGCTCGACAATCCGAGTGAATCAAGGACATCAAGGGACACAAGCCTGGATTCGGATACCAGACCGGATCCTCTAGCTACCGCGATCCCAACGCTATGGACGTCGACACTATGAACGACTACGTCCGACCCTCCCCTGCTGAGCGAGCTCGTCTCATGAAAGAGGGCAAATGCTTCATATGCAAGAAGCCGGGATGCTCTTCTAGGAACCACCGGGGTAATAGGGGACAAACCAGAGGAAGGTCATACCCCCGCTATGATGGTAAGCGCCCACAGGAACAGACTCGGACTGCCAAGGATAAACCAGTGGAAACGAAGGAGGAGAAGAACGAGGCGATCAGGATGGTGGAACAACTGGTCGCCAAAGGACATGGAGTGAAGGAAATGACAGAAGCACTGTGGGAGATCTACATCAAGGATCAACCGCCAAAATATCCGAAGGATGCAGGAAGCTCTTCGGAACAGGTAAACCAGGTCTGGACTGTCCCCCAAAGGAGGGGTAGGATTTTGGAAGAACAGGTAAAGGAGCGGCTCAAGAATTTTTAGAACGGCGTTGAGGACCAACTACTCGAACGCCTAGAACGAACCCTGTTGTAGATTCCTTAGAGGAAAAGTCAATTTTAATCCCTCTAAAGGTTTCTGCGATGGGAGGAGTTCATGTCGGACAAACTACCGCTCTCATCGACTGCAGAGCCACCTCCTGCTTCATGGACAAAGGCTTCGCCCGCCGCAACCGATTTCCCTTCTTCTGACTCGACGAACCACGTGAGGCTTACAACACGGACGGAACACTAAACCGGTCTGGAACCATCCGCCATCGAACCCGAGTCACCATCTACATCAAAGGAGTCCCCCGCAACCAGGACTTCTTCATCGTACAATGTGGAAAACAAAACATGATCCTCGGAATGTCATGGCTGGCTGACGTCAACCCACTCATCGACTGGACTCTCAGGACAGTAGAGATTGAAGGTGATCCCAACCTCCCCTCCCAACGAGAACTGATCCATCAGCACTACCTCTGTTATGATCGTTCTTTTTCTTTCCTTGTCCGTCCTTTTCTTTTCTCTTATCTCTTGATCTTATCTTTCGCAGTCACGTGACATATGACGTCACATCGACTCATCTAGACTCTCCTGACTCCTTTTGACTCATTCCGAGTCACGTGACATGACACGTCACAATGACTCATCCTCGGTACCGCATGACTCCACGCCACGTCACCCTGACTCACCTCGGATGTAGTACACGTCATAGTGACTCACTTCTCTTTCCTTTTATGGCCACTTACCATACGTAGTAGTTGGTCCGTGCGCATTACTGTACAGTATATAAACCCCAATGCAGCACCAGAGGACCTCAGTCTTGTCCTCTTGGTTTTCTCCCTACAACCAACGTCTACCGACTCAGTTCTCCCTTCGTCTCCAAGTCTAAGCCTGTGAGTATCGACCTAGGACAGCCTTCGCTGGCTGACGCAATCATTATTTGGTTGTTGGTCGCTTCACGAGTCGCATGCCATTAATTTCACTCTTTATGTATTGGTATTGGGCTCGTGGCTTTGTCATTGCCATGTCGCGACATCAGCAGTGCTGCATTATGTGGCAAAGAATGACTCCCTTGGGCCGAGAGAGACCACCGTGAGTCACGGTGCCACAGTGGCGATTACGCGGAGTCATAAACGCAACAGTATAATGCAGGCTGGTTGAACTGGTAGTCCGCCCCAGAACACCCACACTTGGTGCCTATCAAACTGGTGATGCATCAGGGTATAATGGTACCCAGGTCATGGTGCGTTCAATGAGTTTGAAGACGCCCGTCATCTTCGTTTCCTTCAACTACTGATTGAATGGTATGTCGTCTCTGATTAGATCGAACTCTAGCGGGCCGCTGATGAGTCAACAGGATAGCATTTGGGTTCCTAGGCGGAAAAGAAGTGCAAGCAGCAGGACTTGGGAATTTCGGGCTTTATGATCGTACGTAACAGTCTACTACTCAGTATATGGTGTTGAATGGCCATTCAGAACGTTTGGCTCTTCAATGGGTCCAGAAGTATATTTACTTGTTTGGAGGGAACTCGCAGCAGGTGATTATGTGAGTGGGGCAAGCTAGATGCTTCCGAGTCAAGCTGAATTTTTTTTCCTAGATCGGGCGAGAGCGCCGGTTCAACGTCTGTGCTGCTACAGATGACTGCCTTCGATGGCCAGTCAGAAGGACTTTTCCAAGGAGCAGTCATGGTATGGTTCATCACATACATAGCTCGTATGTGTATTAACAAGTACCCAGGAGTCTGGTTCTGTATTTCCGAATTCTGACATCGCCTCTCCTCGCGCTCAAGCCAACTACAACTTGCTCTTGGCCCAAACAAACTGCACTATGGCTAGCGACTCGTTGGGCTGTCTTTGCCAAGCGTGGTACGAATTGATCTACAACGCTGTTATGCAGACACCATCCACATTTTCTTATCAAGCACTCAATATATCATTGTTATGGTTTTCCCTGGTTGCCGGACCGGATACGCCGGATCCTCGTTCATTTTTCCTCGTTCTTCACCATTCGCCCTTGACAGACGGGACACGCCCCCTTATCCCGAAGGCCTAGCAGACGCCTTCCGCCCTGAGGAGCTCGCACGCTCGCTCACGCAGTACTCATTGTCTAGGAGTACACCACCGATACCATCTCCCTCTGATGGCCCCTGAGGGGTAACCATGTTCCCTCAGCCTCCCCCCCACGTCCGGAACGACGGTAAACTACCAACGTCCGCCATGACGCTAAACTGTGACACTCAAGGGGTAACCCTTGTTCCCTCAACACTTGCGACGATGCCCGGAGGGGCAACCTCGGACACCCTTGGCCCTAGGGGTAACCATGGACCCTAGCCCTCGTGACACAACCGCCCCCAATGCCTAGATCCGGGGCATGACTCAGGATGACGCCCGGTTGCTATGAGCAACCCATGACCGCCCGACGGATGAGAGTTCCCGTCGCGGCCACGATACGTTTCCCGATCCGCTCGTCATCACGCTCACTGATCCTCGAATACCCAGACAGCGGATCATGTACTAAGCTAGTTTCCTCCTTGCTGCGGAGCACCATTCTTGACCCTCCGTCCAGCCGTGTACGCCCGATGGATGAGCATTCCCATCGTAGGCATTATGTCAGGATAGGTAGACGTTTCACCTATCCTTC
>JBBPTB010000707.1:0-15283 GCA_038093875.1 Boletus tylopilopsis | reverse complement strand
CTTGACTTGTTCCCCCCATCATCAACCATTCCAGTTTTCAAACTCTGAATTCTTGTTATAATTATGACATTGTACATAGTTCCTTCTCTCCCCCCGTCATTCAGCCGAAGTGGTGATTGGGGTCAGCTGAATGAAAATGGTTTAATTACACTGTGACAATGTGCCGAAGGCTCGGGGATTGAAAATACCAAGCCGAGTGAGCATGATTGTCCGGGCTTCCATACAAATCCGCCACTGTCTAATCCCTGGCTCGTCACTGCCGCTGAAGAGGTACTTCCCATCTCCAGAGAAAGCAAGTGAGCGTAAACGTGCACGCCCATCAATCTCGACTAGTTTTGCGTTATCTATGAAATGGTCAGCGTTGATCTATCTGCGACCCGCACTCACTCATTAATATAGTTCAGTGAAATTTTGCACTGTCCACAGACTAGAGGAAGAATACAAGTTGAATGCGAAGGCTACGGCGTGCTTGTTCGGCTCGTGCGTCTGTGACACGTGTGTTCTTATTAATTAAGAACCGGGTCCTGCCACCTCGTGTCCTCGATAATGGAGTGCCGAGTTGGTTCTCTCCGTCCCTTCTTTGATCCAGCACTTTTCCGGTGCCGACTCGCCAGA
Source organism: Boletus tylopilopsis (assembly GCA_038093875.1). Taxonomy (NCBI): domain Eukaryota; kingdom Fungi; phylum Basidiomycota; class Agaricomycetes; order Boletales; family Boletaceae; genus Boletus; species Boletus tylopilopsis. The sequence goes on along the minus strand of JBBPTB010000707.1, from coordinate 14,668 downwards.
CTTGGGCCTATGTAGAAATACGAATCGTGAGAAGTGCAGTGTAGACTCCTTCAAAAAACCTACGGATCGTCCCCACCCATACTAACTAGTGTCATCCTTGGTCAAACACGCACAAGTTATGTAATCGGCCGAACGAGTCCCGTGACCACAACGCCAGTGAGCTGCTCACTGTTATACTGTGTTCTGAATTGCCAGCTATTTTCTTGAAGAGCTCAAACCTTTTCCATGCTACTACGCAAGTGGACTCGGACGACAATGACGGACTTGGACAACTTCTCGATCATTGATGCATAGCAACCAAATAAGAGGATCATAGGGCATGCATGAAAAGTACCGTTTCTTTCTTTGCGTCACGCCAACTCTAACTTGTGTCAGTTCAGCGTCTTCTTCATGACTCAATCCATAAGGCGTTCTAGTACCCAACGCTGATTTTGACTGTTCTGCGTTCAAATGTCAGCGCGAGTGTCCGTTTCATTTTGTCAACGATACCTACGTCGCGAAGTGCCACCGAAACCTAGCGTGTATTCGAGATTAGCTTTAACGAGGAACGAACGACCTGAACACAAACTTGCTTACCATTCGAGAATGCTGCGCAAAATGGATCGCCGTGGCGTCTTCAACATTTCCAATCCTATCGTGACCGTAAGTTATGTGCATCATATGTGCGAGGGGAAAACTGTCAAGACTGACACATATGCATCTCCTCTCGGCTCGATGGTCCACGCAGCTTGCCTCCCACCAGAAGCACAGACTAGTGCGTTGGCGTTCCCAACACTCAATGGGGCGTCCGAGTTGCCTCTATTACCTATGATGCTGTAGGCTCCATCGGCAGCAAGGGAAATAGACCACTGTCCAGATCGGCTGTTAACGCACGCTGATTAATGGTCAGAGGACAGACAATTTGAAACACGCTGGATTTCTCCAATTGCACAAAAATCGTATCGGCACCGTCCTGTGAAGACGTGAGGTACTGATTGCCAATCTTGCTTCTGATGCAATAGGTACCATCAAAAACCTGTGGTAGAACTGGTCGAAGGTGATCATGGATCCTCAACTCGTCTGATTTCGATGCGTCAGTCGGATGCACAACATGTTGCGCAAGGACGCACAAACGTGCACTTCCAGTGCGCGAAGTCTTTCATGAATATCCTCGTTTTGCGGCAGAGCATCTTCACCGGCGTTCCTATTCGGAGGCTGTTGCGCAACCCTTTGACCAACTAGATAGTAGCTTGAGATAATGTCGCTAAGGACACGTAGGGTGATTTTATTGTGTGCGTCGCTGATTGCGAGAAAGTGGTCGTCTGAAGAAAATGCGATTGACCATATGTGTGTCGGGTGACGGATATCAGAGCTGATGCGAGCATGCGTTGACGCATCCCAAAGCGAAATAGAATGGCCGAGGAAAGAAGCAATGAATCTCCCGTTGTTGGACGAGACAGCAGACCCAACGGCGATGGTTGAGAAATGATTGACTGGGTCGCCGGGCACACTCCAGCTGGAGCATGTCTTCCCAACGTCAACATCGATGTGCATAATCGTAGTGCGGGATACCAAGGCGAAGATGCTCTGGGCACTGGACCACGCGATAGGGGTCGGGTATGACGCGACCGAGACAGGAATGCGTCTGAGTAACTCGCCGCTGTGAGCGTCGTAGACCCGTAGCCCGTTGTGTTCTGTTCCAGTGACGATACGACCTCCGTCTGGAGAGAATCTAACTGCTCCCACGCGATCATTGTGCTCGAGGGGACCGACGAGTCGCCCCCCCGTCGAAATATCCCAAATAAAAGCCATCTTGTCATTGCAACCTGTGGCGAATTTCGTCGAGTCGGGGGACACATGTACTGCGTCCACCCAGTTCGAATGATCGCTCACCGTGACAACGATTTGACGAGACCTCATACTCCATACATTGGCCACCCGCTCCCCACTACTGACGATCCATTTGCCGTCGCCCGAGAGATCCATCGCCGTGACAATGCTTCCGGTTTTCATCCCCTCTCCTACCTCCGTTCCATCACGGATCCGCCACTGTCTGATAACTCTCTCCTCACCACCACTTAGGAGATGCTTTCCGTCCCCCAAGAAAGCAAGCGCACGTATACGAGCACGTCCGTTAATCTCCATTGTGTTTTTGTGTTGTCTGAGACATCGTGAGCTTTGATCTATGTAACGCCCTGTACTCACTTGTTGGATGTTCGCTCACACCTATCCCAAAGGCTGGCTTCAAAAAGGATGCAAGGCCACAGTAACTCGTTTTCTTGGCGTGCCTGCATCGTTGCCCTTATCTACATGGATCAGTTCTCACAATACCAAGACCGATCACCTCGTGTCCCGCGATGGATCCGGAATCAATTACATACAACGTCGTGCAAACCATCGTTCTTCTTGATCTTCTTTAGAGCTAGAGCTCAATGTTCCAAGTCATGACCTCAGCTTGGAAGTCCGGTTCGCTCTTGTTTGCGTGTGGGAGGCGAGTAAACTTGCGAACTGAAAAGAACCTGGTCGTTTACGGAACATTCCACGTCGATAAATTCTGCTGCTGCTGCCTTATCAAGGTTCAACGCGCTCTAGCACCACAACAAAATGTGGTCATTCATTTGAGACGTACGTACACGTTCTCAGCCCGCACGGAACTTTACCGACCTCGTGTTTCGTAAGCATTGCAAATTGGATGGTTCGTCTAGGCGCAAAATAATGGGAAAGCCCCAACAGTTTCGTTATCCCGGCGGTGCTGCGCTTCCTCACGTCGGCAGAACGGCTCAATCCGCGATGCGTTCCAGCACCCAACGCTGATTTTGAGAATTCTATGTTCACCAACGCGGGTTCAAGTTCGAGTCAGTATCACCGAGTATACAAGTCAAATGATAATCCCTACGTCGCGAACCGAAACCGAAACCTGCGTAAAAGTGACTTTAGCCGGGGACACGCGACTCGAACACCATGTAGCATACCCTTCGATGACGCTTTGAAAGACGAATGGCAGTGGCGCTTTCAGCATTTCCAATACTGTCCAGGCGAGTAAGTGAATAGCGCAAGCTATAAGGTGTGAAAACTGACACGTGTGCATCTCCCCTAGGTTCAATGGTCCAAGTAGTATGCTTACCGCCAGCAACACAGACTAGCGCGTTGGAGCCCCCGACGCTCAACATTACATCCGAGTCGCGCCAATGACCCACGATGTTGTATGCGCCGTCGGCAACAAGAGAAACCGACCACTGTCAGAATCAGTTGAGGAACGTTCACTGACACGGCGAGGGAAAGCGACAACAGACCTTCTGAGTTGAATCCAATCCGTTTGATTGTTGTACTGCCACTGATCCCAGTACGTCTTGTAAGCACGTGAGGTAGAGGTCGTTAACCCTGCTTTTGATGCGATAAGCGCCATCAAAAATGCCTAGAGGATGTGGGCGCTCTTCTTCTGCTTGACCAGTCACCTCTGTTCGTGTGGAACCACCTGCAGGTGGAGGAGAGACTTGTGCAGATCGAAAAATATCATTGTGTCGTGTGGTAGTTCCATCCAACTCGTCTAGGTTACCATTCAGTGGACGCAAGCTTAGACTTAGATGCCAGCAAACGCACCGAAACGCAGCTCCAGCGCACGAAGTGTGCCACGGAGAGCCTCGATTTGTGACCGAAGGTCTTCCTGATCCCTATTCTGGGGCACCTGAACATCTGTTTGACCGACCAAATAGTAGCCGGAGATGAAGTCGTTGAGATTACGCAGAATGATCTTGTTTTTCCGGTCGCTGATTGCGAGATGGTTATCGTTCCGAGAAAGTGCGATTGACCATATGTTTTCCGGGTGCTGGATGTCAGGGCAGATCCGCGATGATGTTGCAGCATCCCAGAATGAGATACACCGGCCGACAAAAGAAATGATGAATTTGCCGTTGTTAGACGATGTGATGGATCCCAGAGTGAGCTTCCCAACCGCGATGGCTAGCTCCCCCGGAACTGTCCAGCTGGTGAAAGTCTGGCCAGTTTCTACATCAATGTGCATGAGCGTATTTTGGGATATCAATGCGAAGATGCTCCGCGGACTGGACCACGTAGTGAGTCTGCTTGGGTAGGCAGAAAGTGAGAACGGGATAGCTCTGAGGAGGTCACCGTTGTGTGCATCGTAAATTCGCAGCATTCCACCCGCCGTCCCGGTGGCGATCCTGACTCCATCAGGGGAGAATCTCACCGCCCCAACACGCTCTTCGTGCTCGAGGGGACCGATGACTTGTTCCCCAGTCAAAATATCCCAGACGAACACCCTCTTGTCATTGGAGCCTGTTGCGAATTTCATCGAGTCGGGGGACACATGGACTGTATCCACCCAATCCGTATGCTCGTTCACCGTGACGACGATTTGACGAGATCTCATGCTCCATACGTTGGCTACCCGCTCCCCACCACTGACGAGCCACTTGCCATCGCCCGAGAGATCCATTGCTATGACAGCACTTCCTGTTTTCATCCCCTCTCCCGCTTCTAGTCCATCATGGACACGCCACTGTCGGATCATTGACTCGTCGCTACCGCTCAGGAGATACTTGCCATCCTCCAAGAAAACGAGTGAGCGTATAAGGGAACGCCCACCAATCTCGATTGTTCTTGCATTGCCTGAGAAAGCGGTCAGTACTGGTATATGTTGCAATCTGCACTCACTCATCGTTCAATGTTACCTCGCGCCTATCACGAACCACAGGAAAATACAAGGAGAAAGATGTGGCACGTGCTTGTTAAAGTTGTTTGGCTGGTGCGTCTACACGTGTGCTCTTATCAAGTGGCACCTCGTGTCCCAAGGGTAACGGAACGTCGAGTTGGTTCTTCGCCTTCCTTTGAAAATCAGGACTGAAGTTTCAGAACCAACGAGTTGATCTGAACCTGTGCAGAAATAGGAATCAAGAACGAAGATGAGTAAACACCGATAGCAAGACAGGAACCCAAACTTGACCACGGGCCATAATTGGTGCTCAACGCACTTCAGTGATGGTAGTGATTCTCGTTTGTCCTCGTGTGCGCGTTTGCATGGCTATTCCCGGCATACCTGGCCTCGTGTTTCGCGATGCAATATGCCATCGTGAAAGTTGAATTACATAAATGAGTCATGAGTCAGATGGTCCCCACTCCTCGTCGGCGTCTGCCGCTCGGACTTGCTTGGCTGCTCTTTTTACGAAGTTTCAGTGATGTGATGAAAGCTTTCTGTCCGCCTCTACTAGATATCGATCCTGAAGCTTGAGCACTGCCCACAGATGGATGTAACCTCATTAACGCTGCCAGTGTGCGTAAACGGTGGCCCGTGTGGATGACTGACTTGGAGAGCACTCTACCCCTCTCTTTCTGACAATCTTTTCACAGTTCGCCATTCATCCACTTCCACAGAACTTGCCACAATCAATGAACTGACGAATAGGTTCCGCTTCTCCAGACATCGACTCCTCCTTGCGCGTCCAAGGTGCGTTCCTGTCGATTTCAACGGTCAGTTTTCACATGTTTAATCACCCCTAGTAAACACCGATCTTTCCCACTTGTAATCCTATCTTGTGGGTAGAACCTTGTTGTCTGGAAACCTCCTCGCGACCTTGACCCACACGTAAGCGGAAATGAGAGGACTCTCGGTGTGAGCTATGCTACCGTAACTGTCACACTAGAAAACTGAACGAGCTCACATTTCCATCGAAACAACCCTGCCAGACTTCCAGTTGATGCGATGCACACGTGCACGTTCCTAGCAGTACCCACGATGAGGGTGTCAACTCTAAGTCAGAATGTGCAGTGCATACACAGCTGTGCCTGTGTCGCCAGGGAATCGACCTACCAGCCTTGCGTTGCTGAGTTCTACTAGATAATTCATGCGTTCACAAGACACACCGGTGTATTGATATTCCGGTCAGTGGCGTCTTTTCCTTCACTTATTTTCTGACCGTGCGCTTCATGTTGGCTGCGCTAGACCCCAGCTGGCCTGTAACGGAATTAAGGGTTTCCATTGTTTTGTTCGCCTTTCAAGGTATCCTATCGTTCAAGGTATTGCCGTGCTTGTGGGTGAATGCCCATCAACTCGAGTAGAATGTGACTGGGAGGGGCGCTTATATGTTAACAAGCAAGGAAATCGGCAGTCGTTACTTAAGACATCCGTGTCGTCCAAGTCAAGGACAATAGTTGCCACGACGACCATCGAACGATACTACGTGGAGAATAGAAGACCGCAATGGTCCATTATCCTTTCGGGTACTTTTGGTTGTGCCTGTTAGTAATGAAGTTGAAGCAGGCCCGGGTGCCAGTGAATGGTTATTCGAAATCCTGCGAGGGCAAAGTGAATTTCAAGTTGCACGAGAATAGGCAGCTTTGTGGGAACAGCTCCAGGGATTTGAGCAGATCTCGCGAAGTATTCAACAACGTGCGAGACAAAAACGGACTGTTCTACGGCCTTGTATTTAGATTATTCCATGGGGTGACTACACATACCATACATGGCCCAGACCTATCATACACCTATGCAATGCGTCATAAGACGTTTGCCATGCGACCTTCAAGTTCCGGCGCTGAAAAAGCATCATGCTGCTGTGAAGTCCAAAATTGAGAAACTTGGTGGTTCGTGGAAGTTTGACGTCAGATGACCGTCATCATATTGAGGTACTGATATAGCCTGGAATCTAAAATTGCGGAGGAGTGGTTGTCAGGAACTTTCCGAAGAAACTTTTCGTTTCATGATACCGATGGAACTTAATGCTCGCCAGGGGATTGCGGTTACACTGGTTCCTGATGATCGCAGGAGCAGACCCGTCATTGATTTGAGACTTATGTCATCAAGTTGGATGGCGGGAGCAATTCGCTTAGCTTTTTGTCATGCCATGCGACGGGACATGAGACCAATCGACTCCAAATGGTTGTTTATTCAATACTTCGTGTGCGTGTTGTTAACCACGACGAGGGCGATGATAGGTTCACCATGCGGGACAATGAGCGTCTCTCTCTTCGCTTTTCTCACCTGATGCATGCACGTTCGTTGCTCACCGCGGTATCGCCGATAGGCGACTTCCAGCGGCCACCTTCAAAACGCCATGCACTTCGTGATGCGCCGTGAGTCGTCTTGTCATGTTGCTTGCCCTCGCCACAGCTGCGGCTGCCTTCCTTGTTCAGGTCAACGGCCAGATCTATCTCTCCAACTATTCCTACCCCTGGTCATGTCTCGCAGAGTCTACGGGCGTGCACGTTCCCGGCAGTGTTCCGTGCAACCCCAATGAACCTCTCCAGCATCACCTTGCCTACGCTGGTCCAACCGGTATGACGGTCAGCTGGGCCACTCACGGTCAGCTTGATAACCCGCAAGTTTGGTATGGCGAGTCTCCCACCACCCTCACTAACGTCGCATCTGGCACCTCGACCACCTATCCGAGCTCCCGTGTATGGGACAACCACGTCAAAATCACGGGATTAAAACCGAACACAAAGTATTGGTACCGTGTCTCTTACCAGTTGAGCTCGTTCTCCATCCCCCCCTTTTTTGTAGCTTAACGTATTTCCCACCTTTTTTGTAGGAATTGTCCTGGGTGTGCTTACAGAACACTCGATACCTTTACCACTGCTCGTGAAGCAGGTGATGAAACCCCATTCACAGTGGCAGTCGTCATCGATATGGGATTGATGGGTGCCGATGGTCTCAGCACAAAGGTTGGCCCATACGGAGGTGCAGCGAACCCGCTCGGCCCCAACGACCTTAACACCATCCAGAGTCTCATCGAGAATAAGGAGTACGCCCTCGTTCTCGCCAGTCCTCCCTTCACGCTCATTAAACTTGCCCAGTACTTTTGATTTCGTCGCTCACTTTGGTGATATCGCCTACAATGATTACTTCATCAAGGAGAGTTGGGAAGGCTACTTTGGCAACGACAGCCTTATCCCAAACGTGACGAGCGTAGTCGAAGGTTTCAACGTGTTGCTCGAGCAGTACTATGACCAGATGTCCGTCCTCACCAGCTCCAAGCCCTACATGGTTGGCCCAGGGAATCACGAGGTAAAGTCATCTTGTTATCGATTCCCTTGATTAAACTTACCGTGTACATCCAATAGGCTAACTGTGATAACGGGTAAGTCGTGATTCATGCACCTACGACCCAGGATTCAACCATACTTGTTCATAGAGGAACCACTGATAAAATCGATAACATCACTTACACCACCTCTATTTGTGTCCCTGGCCAACTCAACTTTACCGGATACAGTGGGTTCAACATTTACTTTCCCTCTGATCACGGTTGAATTCCTTTCTCGTCCCACAGTCAACCACTTCCGCATGCCCTCTTATGAATCCGGCGGTGTGAGCAACTTTTGGTACTCTTTCGACCATGGCCTTGCCCACTTTGTCGTTCTCAACAGCGAAACCGACCTGCCCGTTGGTCTCGTCTCACCAGATGGCGTTGGCGGCGTTGACGCTGGCGCGAACAACGGCCCCTTTGGTTACTCGAACGAGCAATACGACTGGTTCGAGCATGACCTCGCCTCGGTCGATCGCGACAAGACGCCATGGATCGTCGTCGGCCTCCACCGCCCGTGGTACATCGGCATCCAGAACGACTCTTCTGAAGACGTTTGCCTGGATTGTCAAAAGGCGTTCGAACCGTTGATGATCAAGTACGGCGTCGACCTTTACATGCAAGGACATGTCCACGTGCGTTTCCACAATACGGGTCTCGTTGTGTCCAACATTTTCGGTCGGTCGCTAACACCCTGTATCGCAGGTCTACGAACGAAACGCTCCGATCGCCAACTGTGGGTTATACACGTTCGGCACCTCGGTGATGGCGTTGCTTACCGAGTTCTGTTTCTAGACTCCCTCGATCCCAACGGACTCAACAACCCGTCGGCACCCTGGAACATCGTCAACGGCGCCGCAGGTCACTACGACGGTCTTGATCCACTCAACTACCCACTTCCATACTGGTCCGTTCAAGCTTGGGACAAGTGAGTCACTCTGCGCGTGTCCTCTTTTTCTGCTGTCCCTGTTTTGCTTCTTGATTTGACCCCCTATCTCGCAATGGATTTCATTGACGCTAACGCCTTGTGCATAGTACCTATGGCTGGTCTCGATTGACGTTCCACAACCGGACCCATCTGACGCACGACTTCATTGCGAGTGCCAATGGAACCGTCCTCGATTCTGCTACCTTGTACAAGGAACATAAGTTTTCGAACGGTCAGGGAGGTAATAATCAAGGGTAACTAGGGCTCGGATGCGATGCAAGCATCGTTGCACCTTTTTGTAAATAGGAACAAAGTAAAACTGGACAATCATTCTCCCATTACCGGTCTTCGTCGGTGTGATGCTCTGGCTCCAGTTCCCGCGCTTTATGGGCCAAGATTCACAACAACATTGTTTTCCAATGCGCAAGAGTAGATACAGCATAGTAGAGAGAGGATTGATAGGCATAGGTACATAGATGTCAAGAAAATTTGTTGAGATATAGCAAAATGTCGAGGAACGACAGCGAATGCGTCATTCATCTATACACGAAAAGGCCGTACCGACGCCGGCGCCGGACGTCCTCGTGGTCGGGGACGATTCAGTCGCAAGCCATCCACGGGACTGTACGAATTCCATAAACACTCTGTTCTCCCATCTCTGGGAAGAAATGCCACTCACGAGATGATGGTGCCTTGTGATACGTTCACTGTGGTCTGGGCTCCGATGCCAGTGTTACCAATCGCCGTGTAATTCTCCTTATTCCCGAGGCCGCTTCGACCTGTGCTCTTCTTCGACGATCCCAAACCAGTACGACGCGTGGTCGATGCAACGCGAGCACGAGGGGGAAGTCCGAAGACACGTTCAACTTTGCCTGGTGAGATAATGCATTCCTTCGACTCGGCGGGTACCCTCAACGGCACGTTGGGATTGATCGAAATTTGTTGTAATGCGTTGGAAAGCGGCGAGGCTTTTTCGACAGCCATGGCAAGAGAGGCCGCGACCGTTGCTCGCAGATGTTCTGCAGCGGGAGATGACGTGAACGATGTCTTGACGCTTCGAGGATATGGCGAAGGTCGACTATTGGCCCGAGATCGCGCACGGCGAGGTCGAAGCTCAGAAGGAAGCGGACCAAAATTTTGCAGCGAGTGCTGTAGCATCGCCTGCATTCCTGCTGTATGGCGTGGTGGGTCAAAGGCTAGCAAAGATGTTAACAACACGAAAAGATGCGTTCGTGTCACTCACATTGCAAAGCAAAAATAGAAAGTGCCGTATCCGCCCACGTGCGCTGACTCTCCGTAACCGCATCCTCTGCTTCGTCCCGGAGAGCATAATACCTTCGAAGGGCCGTGATTCCTCGTTCGTCATCCCATAACGAAAACGAATCCACGGACGATGTCTCGGGATCAACGATAAACATTGGCGGTGGGTCCATTGGCTTCGATGTTGTCTTGGTCAACTTGGGCGTAGCATTCGAAACGGGAGCTTGGATGGGTTGCTGAGGGGACTCCTTGGATGGCAAGGAAGAGGTTAACTCCTCCTGTATGGTTTCGTAAATGGACGTGCGCGATGCCCTTGCTTGAGATATACGTCGGCGGTGACCGAGACCCCGTGAATGAGAACGAGCACGATCAAACGTGGCGTTGGTTTGTGTATGTGAGGCATTCGAAAGCAAGCTATTTAGTTGCGACAGGTCGAGGCTTGACAATGAGCCTTCCGATAAGGACGAGTAACCGTCCGAAATCGAAAGCGGAGGAGTATCCGCCCCTGTTGTCGAGGTGCACGTACTCGATCTGGAGCGATTGGCGCAGCTGGGACGAGTGAAAACAGGCATCCGGACTACGACGAAAGGTGAGCGTTGAATAAAACGTGACATAGTGGACCTACATGATCCTGAAAGGTCTTCGCCGTCTCCACTTAATGCATTGTCTTCCAGGCTCTGCCGTTCGAGAAGACCGTGCCTTGCGCGAATCATTCGCTCGTCGCCAAACTTGAACGAGTCACTAGTGGAGGCGATCGAGGGTTTCGACTCAATAACGCGCGATTTCTCGGGTGACTCGTGATCCTCCGGATGCGCGTTCTTGATGCGACTAAAGACAGTCTCGGGAGGGTGGGTAACAATGTTCTTTCGTCGCTCTACTTGAATGGATGGCGAACCGCCAATCATGGACGTCACAGAACGGCGGCGCACATGACCACCACCCAGCATCTAGTCGTGGGTCAGAAGAGAATTGTAGGAGACATACGAGGCTTACGCTAATCATCGTGTCGTCTTCTTTAGGCGGGCTATGTACGCTCTGAATGCTAATGCTAGAGATAGGGCGGTAACGCGGAGGCTTTGCGGCTCCATCGCCTGGGTGGTCCTCAAAAAAGGTTGAATCTGACGAGCAAACTGAGGTCCGATGGCGTGTCTTCTCGAACAGCGAGTCAGTCTTCTGAGACTCGTACTGGCAGTCCATAATCGAGTCAAAGGATGTCCGATCACGGTACTCCGAGTGAATTTGTTCGCCACTTGTGCTGCGAGAAAGGGTCGGCGGAGGCGAGGCAGAGATAGAGGGGAGTGGGGAAACACGCTCGTGGGCAGAATCGAGCATCTTGTCCCCAAGACCAGGTCGTCCAAGGTCCGTTGTCGAAAAGTTGCTGATTAGAGATTCGACCGACAAGTTGGAACGGTGTCGAGTCCCCGAAAATCGCCTACAGTTGGCAGAAGACTGCGTAACACTGCTCATACTCGAATTTGAGTCGCAACGGCGATGATAGGTGGAGTTACGGTTGAAGAGACTGATGGGAGGACCGATCGACATGCCGGACTCGGGACGCCGGTTACTGCGGTTGTAGGGATGGACAAATGATGAGCGGAAGTAGAAGCTTGAGGCGTCGCTGTCAAGTCTATGACGACGTGCTGGTCGACGCATGAAGGAGAAAGTATCGTCCACTGCCGCTGACATGGTGAAGGAGAAATTATCCGATGAGGGCCTCTCTCGCAAGCTTGGCAAGGGTATAATCGATCCATAGTCGAAAGGATCTGCAGATCCGCTGTGGAGGACGTTGCCGTACGACGAAACCGAGGCGATGCTGTAAATCGAGTCATGTTTCCTCTGCCGTCTACCAGACGTCGTGGCAGGCGGAGGATAAAACCGGGGGCGGTTGTCATGGAATTCAAAACCTCGCCGGATCTCCGAAAACGAATCACACCCTGCAAAACTCAACCCAGAAGAATTACGTTGATGACCGGCGACTACGAACGACCTTCTGACTGCCTCGCGCGCCTTGCGCTTGGTGGAGGAATTGGAGTCGAGGCGAGGGCGCTCAGGCGGAGACTCGATCTGGACCGCATGCGCAAGAATTGACTTTATCAACGAGCTCTCGTCACCAGCGAATGAAGTCGTGAATAAAGATCTGGCAATCTCTGGAGGGGGGATGATGTCCGAAAGGGTCATCGGCGGTGCTTCTTTCTTACTTGCCGGCGAATGCTTTCCGCCGAATTTGAAGTCGCGGTTGAGCTCTCCGTTCGAAGGTCGAGCGGCGACAGACGTGGCGTTTGGAAGCAGTTGAGGCACCATGACGTTAAGCAACTCCTCGTCCGATGTAGTCGCGGCATAACTATCTGAACCAGGCAACAATGATGGCTCCAAATCGACATCCATCGGGAAGCCACTTGGCAACAGCTCGCAGGATTCGTTGTCTATTGGGAGACTGAAAGAGTTGTCACCCACCCTGGACAACTCGTCCTGTAGCGTAGGAAGTTTAGGAATGGGAGGCAACTCCCCAAAGTCGTAACGCAAGTCAACCTTGGCAGGTGTACGGAATGCATTCTCGAGCTGCTCAATGAAGCTGCGGCGATCGGATGCACCAGATTCGTTGAGTCTCTGTAATTCGCCAGTGAAATCAAAAGACCTCTTGGTGTCATCTTCGGATAACATCCCGGTCTCTTCAGCGTCCGCATGGTGGTCATCCTCGTCGATCGTGATCGCGCAGAAAACAGGAGTTTGCAGCGTACTCTTTGAAGATGAGCTATGTAGAACTGGTAGGGGCATGGCTGGTGGCAGGCCGGGAGAAGGAAGCGGCCGGTGCGTTGGCCGATCGAATGAGATAGTATCCTCCCCTTCCGAGTTGGACAAGATGACCTGCAGTTCGTCAGGGATGTCGGAATCTGGGTCACTCGCATAGTCCTGCTCGGCGGTACTGCCCACGGAACCACCCATGGTACCAGCGAGCCCAAGGCTACGACGGACCTCGGGAAGGATCGGTAGATTGCCACTGTCAAGTTGTGCGTGGGGAACCGAAGAGGACTTCTTTCGAGTGCTACCTAGAGCCTTCTTGAACACGGGCGAGGCAGAGAGAGTACTATGAGACTCTGATTTGGAATGACCCGAACCGAACGTCAGAGCGGAGGGGGAACGGTTGCTCGGCTTTATAACCAATGGTGAAATGCCCAAAGCACCGACTACTGTCTTCGACATAGGCAGACATGAGGTAGATGGACGAAGAGCCTTGAAAACGGGGGATGGATCCGCGGCTGGCATAGGCGTCATTGTTCGCCTGTGTGTCCGGATGGTTGCCATGCTATCCTGTAGCTTAACCCTAATCGTGCTGGGGGAAGGTTTCGCAGGGGAAATCCCAGCGTTCAATGTTGACCACGGTGCGATGTTTTGTCCAAGTTGCACACCGGTACTCTTTGAGCAGGATTGGGCGTATGGTCGGAGGGAAGCCACGGAAGAATGCTTGCGTCGTAAAACCCTTACTGGGCTCTCTGCCGTTGGACGATCGTAGGGGAGTGCGTTGGCAGATGGTAAGAGTGGTGAACGCTGGCTGATCGGTGTCATCTCGACACTTCCCGGAGTCGCTTCGAGATCAAGTCTGTTGATGAGTTGAGCCAGGTCGTTCGTGGCTGCGTCCAACATTGACATGGCCACATTCTCTGCAAGGAGTTTTGTGACAGTCCAGGCGTGAGCAACGCAAAAACATACCATCATTCGCTGCGTAGAACGCGCTGGGTCGACTCTGACCAAGGGGTGCCTCAGACGTTGGTCGGTGGCGCACACGCTTTACCGGCGTTTCCGTCGGCGAGTGGCCAACATGTTGCGAATCTGTTGTTTCTTTCGCCAGTGACTCTGAGCGCTCCGACACAGCCCCTGGGAAAATCGCTGAGAGTGGCGTCCGCTTGCGACTGTCCGATGACTTGCGAGTAGACTCCTTGCTGCTCTTGGATTTCTTGCTCTTCTTCTTCTCCTTGTTTTCCTCCTTCTGCCTCTCCTTCTCTTTCGCTTTCTCCTCTCTCCTGGCCTCCCTGTCCTTCCGGCGCATCTCTTTTACCGTCTGTAGGCCCGCTTCATCCCATCTCACAGAAGCCGCTCCAGAACTGCCCGACGATTCACGAGAAATGCAAGACTTGGTCGACATCGGACGGACAGAAGAAGTCGTAGACTGTGTTGAACCAGAACGTTCCCGCGCGAGAATCCCACCTCCCAACAAAGTAGCAGAATCCGCAGATAAACGACGATTAGCAATGATCGACGATGCAGTGGATCCACTGCGAGACGAGGGCAACCGTACTGTCGATGGCCAACCAAGGCCCAAGATGCTTGCCTTCTTCTGCCCGAGAGACTTGGGTTCGTGCGAAGAGGTAACAGGGCTCGCGTCCAACGCACCGGCTTCGAAGCTGCTACCAGAGTAACGAATGGTTTCCTTTGCCTTTTCCTTGTCCTTTTCCTTTTCCTT
>JBBPTB010000706.1:0-15302 GCA_038093875.1 Boletus tylopilopsis | reverse complement strand
GACCAGCGATCTTGCTTTTTCGATGTCCTCCTCGGCCTCCTCGCCAGGTTGGTCCTTCTGCCTTTTCTCTCCATCCCTAAGATCGCGTTTGGCCTGCATTAACGCCGTTTTCTTCATCTTTACCCAGTCGACCAGCGCCGCCTGTCTGTGGCGCCCACCAGCGGCGACAATCTCAACTCCCTTCGTCGACAACACATCTCCCTTCAACTGCAGCCATGGCAGGTGCGTCCCGTCCCTTGTCACCGTGGCCATGTCGGACTGAGCCTTCACCGAGTCAGCAATGACATCTTCTGCGTTGATGATCAAGTTGATCGCGTTGTTCTGGCTGTAGCGGTCAAGCCCGTTGCTCAGGAAAGAGTCGAGCAGGGTGCCCTTCTCTCTCGTGTTGAGTTCGCGTTTGTTGTATCGCCCGAACACGAGGTTCCTCTTCACGATGTCAGCCCTGGCGTATCCGATCAGCGCCTTGTCCGCCTTCTCCTGTTGACTGTGGTACTGATCGATCATTTTGTCCAGCTGCATTCTTGTTGTTTGCTGACTGCCTCCCGCTGCAGCACTGCCCCCGTCGACCGCGTCCTTCCCGCGGGCTTTCCTGGTCATTCTGCTAGTTGTCTTTGCTCTGGGCATGGCATTGGGTGCGTGTCGGTGAGTTCGATCGATCTTGGACTTGGACTTTCTTGCTGACTATGTTTCCTTTTTTAGATATCGATATCACCGCATTTCGTGCACAACGCCTGTTTGCGGTATTTTCACCATCCAGTTCGTCATGCTCACCGACCCGTCTCGCTGTGTAAGTCGTTTCATACCGTCTCAATTGCAAAGCACTGACATCTTCGTCTTAGAATTCAATCCATATCGATTGTGGATTGTCTACATCATCAACGGATCGTCAGTCTCGGCTGTGCAGGCCGACAGACATAACGGTATGTACATGTCCGTGCCTACAATGCAGCGATGTTCTCAAGTCCTCGTCGCTCCCCAGCCTACTCACGCAGCTCACCTTTTACCATGGTATGTCGTCTATTTTTATTGTGTGATACGTGTTGAACAGCTTGCTGTTATTTTAGTCCGACATCAATTTGATGACTTCCACCTCCCTGCCCAACTCCACCAGAATATCTTCCGTCTCCCACTCCGTCCACCACTCTTCAAACTGCTTCATCGCCAAGACGCTCTTGCTATCGAACGAGTTCAGTAAGCCGTTTCGCACTTCCCACCCTCGTCCGATGCTTACCGATGTTGCACCCGCCGCTCTTTGTACCATGCTTCTCCCACCACCCCCTCTTCCTCATCGATTTCATCCACCATCCGCCTTCCCTCCTCCTGCATCCAATCGATCAGGCGGTTCGTCCACACGTCCACCTTGAACGGTATGTTGTGCCATCTCCTCTCCCACAGCATCACCAGTGCTGACATCTCCATTCGGCACAGAGGGCACGAGAACACCTTTTGTTCGATGTTGTCTTGCTCATGCCTTGCATTGTACAGCGCCTTCCACGTCTGCACCAAACAAATCCCGCAGAATTTGTGTCTGCACCCCACGTTCATCCTTGTTGTGTTCTCCCTACCCCATAACAGTCAGTACTCTCCCCGTTTCACCACATCGTACTCACATCATATCCTGGCAGCTGTTGATCCGAGTGAGTGGGTCTCATATTGCAGCCGTCAAACAGCGACTTACATTGCACAGAGGAGGTGAGTCGTCACCAATCGCTCCATCGAGCTCAACTCCCCATGCAGTGTCCGTCTCATCCTCTCGTTCACCACCTGCTCTCGCTCCCTCCCCTGTTCCCTTTCATTCTGCCTTACCATCTCCTCTAGATCCTTCACCCTGATCGTCAATTGGCGAACCTCCTCCCCATCATCTTGTTCTTCTGCCTCAACACCACCCTCCTGTTCTCCCACCTCGACACCATCCACCCACTCCCCCGCATCAATGCCTTTTTCCACCACATCCAACTCGCTCAGCACATTCAGCGCTCGTCTCTCCTTCTCCACTGGTCCAAGTAAGTGTATCAGTTCCCATTCAACGACTGAATCACTCACACTGTCTCATCCGGATGAGTTCGCACATCCACTCACCCTTTTCTTTAGCACATTGCATCTCGGTAAGAAAATGTTTCAGCGTAATCATATCATTACCGTTTATATATTTAGTTCTTGTATTTTACCGCAATTTGTACTTAGCTACGACTTGTGGAAAATCACATTCAAAAATATCACACAGTGATATCACTGCATTTGAATTTATGTCTGTATTACAATAGAGTTACCGCATTTTCACCTTACCCCCACTTTGCAGTAAATTGTAGTTTAATTTTCGAGTGGTCACTTTACCGCAATTCAGTCATATACCCACTTTGCGGTAGATTGTATTTTAATTTTAAGCCTGTTAATTCACCGCATTTAGCACGTACCCCCATTTGCAGTAAATTCACTTTACCGCAACTCGGTCCTATACCCACTTTGCGGTAGATTATATTTTGATTTTCAGTCCATTAATTCACCGCATTTAGAGTGTACCCCCAATTTGCGGTAAAATACATCCGTCCTGCTAGTAAAAATATTAATAGTTTTACTGCAATGTCAAATAACCGGATATGCAGCGGTTAGGGACCATAATCGTCACCTGAACCCTTCCTTAACCTAATCCTATTATTGAAAAACAGTAAAATGTCCTTTTTTGGCTGTATACAACCTTATAAAAGGGAACCTGGTTGGTACTCAATCCACATCTTCTACCATCCATTTACTTCACCTCAACATTGATGGCAACAGTGTGTTACCCAGACTACATTCCATACTTGATGAAACTCACAGAGTTGCTCAATATAGAGCAAGAAGTCGTCACATACAAGGATTCGACTCTCGTAGGCATCCACAAGAATGGGAAACGTGCATTCTGCCTTCCTCGCCATTACCTCGACCACATCAACCGCTTCGTCTGGTGGGAGAACGCCATCTGTCTCGTCCTTCAGCACAGGAACGAACTTGATATCGACGAGACGTTGGAAGCAAACCTCAAGATGTTCTTGTGGTACATGGACAACATTTTCGATCACATGCAAATGGGGTCCAATCCAAGGATCACCGATGACACTCCCTTTCGTGATGACACGTTCGACAATTATCTCCAGATTGAATACTATGTTTGCCGACATGAACCCAAGAATATCATGAACTATCGGCGGGAGACAGGCATCAACTTGGACCGCACTGATGTTGATGACTGCAGTGAGTAACAATCCTTGCGTGTTTACCTTGTATCACTCAAATGGTGGCGTAGACTGGAAAGAGTATGAGGAGGAGATCAGCGGAATATGGAGCGGTGCTCAAATGAAGTATACCTTGCTGCAACGCTTGACTGTGCAGACCGCGAAAATGCTTCTGTCGCACATCAAGAAATTTTTTGACCCACCACTAGAGACGGACGAGGATTGTGAGTGTCTATATTCATGTATCATACATACATCACTGACAGTTTGATGTAGTCGGCTATAACTTCGACGAGCACCTCAAAGAAGATGACGACGGAGATGTAGATGCAGAGGATAGTGACACAAGCATGACAGGGATGGTGACAGAGGGTGGGCGAAAGAGAGGGAAAAGAGGTGGAAATGAAGATGGGAGGAAGGTGAAGAAGGCAAGGGAAGATATGGACGAAGAGGAGTCAGACTATCTGGATGGTGGTATTGAAGGAGGGAGCAAAACAAAGAGGGTCACGAGAGGGATGGCGAAGCAAGGAAAGGGGTGGGAGGGAACGATGGAGGTGGAGAGAAAGGGGAAAGGAAGGGAAAGGGGAAAGGGAAGGGGAAAGGGGAAGGGGAAGGGGAGAAGAGTTTGCTCCAGTTCCGTAGTCGACTCAGATGAAAGCGTGGTCGAGTAGTGTACTGGATTACTGTATTTAATATCTGGTATTTGTCTTGGTGGTGAACAGAACAAGAAGTGAAACTTCGCCCAAGTGTATGACTTTGATAGGTAATCATTCCACAAATGGTAGCCTTTCCATTTACGGTATGATGGATTGTGGTGGAGTGTTTATATCGGTGGCATTTCCATTTCTTTTGTGGTCATTGTATCTTACTTCTGAACCACCACCATCATTGTCAGCATTCCCTGACATCACTCATCCGAACACCATGACCGACGCTTACTGGCCCAGATGTCCTCCCACCGACCTGCACATTGACTACATCATGCAGGTCAAGTACACGGTCCACCCGGTCAACAATACATACTTCCAGGTCAAGCAAACCAACAAATATAACGGGCGTACCAGCCACTGGGTTAACCTCCCTGAACATTATCAAGTCCACTTTGTCCGATTGCTCTGGCGCCTCTCTCTCGTCATCGCACTTCACACGAAATTCGTGAATAACCGACAAAAAAGATTTAGGTCCTTCCGTCCAACTCTCATGCGGCTTATGGTCTTCCTGGATAATGTTGTCGAGGCAACTATCAGGCCAGCCATCTCTATCAAAAAGAACAAACTACTCCTTTGGCGCAATCCAAACTTCAACCTCTACCTTGCCACTGAATTTCTCGTTGGCTGGCACGACTCCTCTGTCCTTCGCAGATTTCGATTGCAAGTATGGGATAACATAGAGAACGTAGACGTGAATGACATTGGTGAGTGTCAATCGTTCATGTTCTACTGAATGCTGATTGGAATACGAGACTGGAACATTTATCGTACCTGCATCAATCATGACTTGGAAGGCGAGTCATATGGATACGATATCAAAAATGTACCCAAGGTGGACTTCGTGAAACTGTGGGACTTGGCGGAGAAGTATCAATCTCGGGTTATCAATTGGCCATGGAGTATGTGTTTACTTTGCTTGTGTTTCACGTAGTCCGACTCACCCTCCGTTTCACCAAGTTTTCGAATGGATGGGACAGGCACCAGACGAGGAGACAGATGAAGGTGAAGACGAAGGAGGCCACGACAAGACCAGCGTTGTTGATGAAGTGGACAATGTTGACATCGATAATGGAGATGAAGGTGAGGGTGAGGGTGAGGGCGAGGGCGAGGGTTATGACAGGGGCGAGGGCCAGGACCAGGGCATTGTCGAGGGTGATGAAGATGGTGAGGGTGATGAAGATGCCGAAGGTGATGAAGATGATGAGGGTGATGGCGAAGGCAAGGGCGAAGGCGAAGGAGTGGGCGAAGGCGAAGGAGTGGGCGAAGGCACTGGTGAGGGTAAGGGTAAGGGCGAGGGCGGTGGTGTTGATGGACCCTACAATCAAGGAGCGAGTGCTGAAACCATCACCGACGAATTGAAGGGTGTAGATCAGCGCTCTGGCTTTCAAGGTGCGTTTTGTGGTTTGGTCCATCATCTGGGAAACTGAACATTCGTGCATTTGTAGAGGATGACATCATTCAGCCCGATAGGGAGACTACTGTCTCGCAGAATCAGGCTGTGGTCGGGGAGAAGCGTGCAAGGGAGGATGAAAATGAGGATGAAGATCTTCCAGATAGGAAGTGCTTGACGACAGCAGTGTCTGCTGACCAAGAGGTTCCCCCCATCATCGCATTCAACCCTTCACTCCTGTAGAATTATGTATTGAGTGAGTAGTAGTAGATTGTATGTGTCCTGTAAGCAGCAATTTCAGGTGATATTGTACATGAAAATAAGACAGAAATCAGTGGTCGTGTATGGATGAAATTCTGGCCAGTGGGAAAAGGACAGGGATCCTTCAACTATCGTTGACGCATTCTGGCTACATTTAATTGAACTTTTGAGGCGGCGAAGGTACCTTCGACCACCTTCAACGCATGCCAACATCTAAATGCATCATCGGGGCGTCAATCCTTGTCAGATATATTTAGACGCATGCAAGCCATGCTAGAATACATTGTTTTGGATCCATGCAGTGTCTGTTGGTCTGCAGGCCTTCTCCATTAATAACACTCAATCCGTGATATCAACCCTGCAGAACCTTCCTGGGAAATAACTCTAAATTACATACATTTGTATCTTCTAGTGAGTAAATCTGATAGCTTGCCTCCATGTGAGTGGGACCGGCGTTCGCACACATATAATATCACTGAAAGCGGGAACAGCATATGGATCCTTATGACTTTTTTTTTTTTTTTTTTTTTTTTCCTTTTTTGTATAGATGACACACATTTCATCCACCTTCCTGTTCTGAACCTTCCTTTTTTTGGCCATCCAGATCCATATATAAGTTGATGGACCAGATTTTCATTGATCGACGAACATTTCCAACCCACGTTCATCACAGACACTTTCCACCCGACTTCAATGGCCACTGTTTTCTACCCTGACCACATTCCCGGCTCTGTGAAGCTTACACGGCTTCTCAATATGGTGCGTGAAGTGACCACATACATGGATACAGATCTTGTGGGCATCTACTCGCAAGGGGAACGGGTCATGCTCCTTCAAAAGTATTATCTCGACCATATACACCGCTTCGTCTGGAGGGAGGATGCAATATGCATGGTCCTCCGATACAAGAATGTGCTTGAACTTGATGAAATACTCGAAAACAACCTCAAGATGATTCTCTGGTATATGGACATCGTGTTCAATGAAATCGCAGCTGAAGCAAGCGTGACAAAGGATCTCGCTACCTTCCGCAGCGAGGTGTTCGACAGCTATTTGATCATCGAGTACTTCGTCCGTCAACACGAACCCTACAATGTGAGGGACTTTCGCAGAAAGAATGACATTAACCTGGATATGAGTAGCATCAATGATTGTAGTGAGTAATTCGTTGGTTATCAGTTGTACCAGAATCTAATTGTTGCAGACTGGAGAGAATACGACAATGATCTCGGGGGGATCTGGACGGGGTCCCGCAATAAGTATCTTTTCTCACCAGAGATGGACCATGTGGACACTGCACAATATCTCCTAGACGTGATGGTTGACTTTTACGATCCACCGTTTGACATGGACGACGACTGTGTGTGTTTTTTCTTTGTACGGTCAATGTTATTGAGTGAGTGTGTTGTAGATGGATACACATTCTCCGAGCACCTGCAGCATGATGTTGAAATGGCAGTGGATGATGACAGTACTACGGATGAGGAAGCAAGGGGGAGACGAAAATTTCAGAGCAGTAGTGTGGAGGACTCTGAAGAGGACAAAGATGTGGATGAGGATGATGAAAAAGGTGAGGTGAAGACACGTCATGGAAAGGTGACGAGGGTGAAGAAAGGAGGGGCAGAGAAGGTAACGAAAGTGGTGAAAGGGGTGAAGGGGAATACGAAGGAGAAGGGGAAGGGGAAGGGGAAAGGGAAAGGGAAAGGGAAGGGGAAGGGTAATACGAAGGAGAAGGCAAAGGAGAAGGTGGAGGGGAAAGGCAAAGGGAAGGCAAAGGCAAAGGGGAAAGGGAAGGCAAAGGCGAGAGTCCGCTCCCCATCCAGTATTTCAAATGAGAGCATGGAGGTGTAGTATTTTGTGTACCATTCTTAGTTTCTCATTCGCGTGTAAATCTAAAGTGCGCATCGGTATCGCTGGATTTTGTAAATTTTGTGACGTGACTCCACAGGATTTGGGCTAACCCTTCGATGCATCGATTCGATTCTATCATTGACATATCAATGTCATCGTTGGCAGATTGATGCTATCTTGAACATGCCAAAGATCATTCCGGTGTCTTTCTATTCTGGGATTTAGATCCAAAAATATAACATTGATGGCCCATATTGGAACATGGAACACGCATGGCAGATACAGATCGACTGAATATAGTGCATTTACTGTTTTAGACATGACTGGATAATGGAGTATTTGTATTGGTGGTATTGCCCTACATTACTTCCTGATCCTGAACCGCCATCATCTGTAACACACTCACAGTTTCCAACCGTTTTGATCCAACTCAATGTCGGACATTTACTGGCCCAAAAGAATCCCTGGCGAGCTCCATGTCGATTACATCCAGCAGGTCCGGTACACGGTACACCCCGTGAATGCAAAGTACTTCGAGGTGAAGCAAACGAATCTGCACACTGATGTCACAGATCATCGAGTGAATCTTCCCAAGCGCTATCGAGTTCACTTCACCCAGTTACTCTGGCACCTTGGCCTGATTCTGATGCTCAATGACAAGTTCAGCAATAGCCGAAAGAAGAAATTCAAGGTGTTCCGCCCGACTCTCATGCGATTAATGGTATTCCTTGACAACGTTATTGAGGCTACAATCCGCCCAGCGCTCCTCATTGAAGATCGGAACCTTCACAAGTGGGTTAATCCGAACTTCGAGGAGTATCTGACGGTGGAATTTCTTGTTGGTTGTCACAAGCCATTCATGTTGCAGCAGTTTCGGACTACTGTGCGAATGGGGATTGAGCGAATGGCCTTTGAAACATTTGGTGCGTCACACCACTTCATTCTAAGATACATCCAGCTTGATGGAAATGATATTTTAGACTGGAAATTGTATTGTATCGATCCGATGATTGAAGGAGCCGCATATAAATACGACATTGATGAAGTGCCTAATGCTGACTGGGAGAAATTATGGACATTGCTTGAGGCGCATTATGATTGCGTGCTTGATAGGGATTGGTGTATGTGTTCATCGAGATTTGTGTCTAGTACTATCATTCATGTTGCCTTTTGCAGTGTTGCGCTGGGTGAAATGCGTGAGTAAGAACCTTATATATATCTTCTGTGGAACCTGATCACCTGAATAGAACGACATGAAAGAGGTGGGTGAAGGAGATGAGAGTGGACAAGGACAGAAGAAAGGAGGAGACCAACGTGACAAGGACAAGGACAATGATGAGAAGGACAAGGATCAGGATGATGAGGAGGACAAGGATGAGGATGAGGATGAGGATGAGGATGAGGACAAGGATAAGGGTGAGGATGAGGATGAGGATGAGGATGAGGATGAGGATGAGGATGAGGATGAGGATAAGGGGGTGGAAGTGGAGGAAGAAGTAGTAGAGGGAATTTCGAAAGGTGATGGGCCTATATGTGGTGATGAATCCATGGATATAGATGATGGCCCAGGTGCGTCCAGTGTTTGCTTTTCCCCCTTTTGCAATGAGGTAACCTTTCCAGCTAATATTGCACGGTCGAATGTGGCCAAGGCATCATCCAGTACGTCCCATGACTTTGATTGGCCATGCAAGACTGATGTATATTCATAGAGGACATCAGGATGCAATATGATCACGACGAAAGCCCTCCTCCACCAAATCAGCTAATGCTGAGACGAAAGCGCTCGACGAGGGAGGACAATGTGGATGCCGAGGAACCACGTAGAAAGCGCTCCGCAACCCCAGCTGCACCTGTTGACAAACAGGCGTCCACACTCATTGGTTTTAATCCATCACTCCTTGTACCTCCTTCGAATCGTGAGTAGTGTATTGCATGTATGTAAAACGGACTAGTAAAATAGATCGCTGCCTCAGTTTCAGAGGACAGAATGTCCAGTGATAATGAAGCAGTGCTCCATTTGGCTCCAGACGCAATGCAAGTCGTGGATGACTACCATGACGTTCCAGATGAGTTCACAAATCCAATCCATCACACAGTCATGGATGATGGGAGAGACTACAATCCAGATATTGCTATGAAGCATAGTGAGGATGTGATGCCTGTCAAGCGAGGTCGAGGACGTCCTAAAGGAAGCATGAAGCGGGGAAAACAGAAAACAGTGATCGAGTCAGAGATACAAGTAGACCTGCCCGACATTCAGAACACTCCATATGACAATGCTCTGCTTGCAACACGACCTCAAGGGCGTCCCAAAGGAAGCGCGAAAAGGGAGAACAAGAAGAAGAAGCAAACGGGCAAGAATGAATTCATTACGACGGAGGTCATTCACAACAAAAATTCATCCTCTGCAAAGGACTACCCGTATGAGCTGTCCATGGTAATAATCACGCCCGTGGAAGATCCTCCAGTACTTTCAAAATATCGTATGTTGTCCCAAGCAGCACCAACAACTATCGAGGGGCCATCAAACCAACCAAACCAAGAGTCACAGAGAGTGTCGCCATCAACACTGGATGTTAACATTAGAGCATTGGCATCACATCTCATTGAGACAATTTAAAAATTGTCGGATGGAATCAAGACTGAGACCAAGACAAATGTGAGTAGTGTGGACACAGAGGTAAGAGGCTTTACAATCCCAGATGGAGTATCATACGATGACATTATAGTTTCTGGAATTTCTATCTGGTTTTCGTAAGGATGGACGACAGACTGTGTCGAAGATTGTTTCACAGGTCAAGATTGACAAGCAAGCCTATGTATGACCACTCCCTGTTCTATCAGTACTTCCCTAAACGTGACTGTAGAAAAGCTTTAAAAAAGATGTTATCCGGGTGGGTGCGCATTTGAAGGTCTTGGCAGAAGGTGGAAAGCAGGTTAGTCATGATGCACAGATCGGATTCATGCTGTTGGCTCGCGAATGTGGGCTGTAACACAGTAGACGACTATACATTGTATTATTACATTTGCTATAGGTACCACTCTTTGCCCTGCCTCTCGCAGATCGTGCAACGGTAGTAAATACATGATTTCTTGGCCTGGCTCACGGCATCCAGTGTCACAGAAACCTTCCATCTTGTTCCCATGTCTTTCTTATTTTCCTTCTGTGCTCCCCGAAGTTCTTTCCAGATCCACAAGGTCTGCATGCCATTCCCAACTACACCGTTAGATTTCCCTCTCGACATTGGAATGCACAAAAGCTTGACGAAATCTGGATCGAGAGATAGCTTTGTCATCTTGCCCATACCAATGATAGCTTCCTTCATTCGTGTGCTACCCTTTGGCAGGCTTTGCAGACAACCACAATGAAGCCACGAATTGCATTCATGACAATGTCGTTGTTCATCCCTGTCTGGGTTGTAATGCTTGTTACATACTTGACAGGGACTCAAAGCATTCTGAAGGTCTGTCTATAGTACTTATCCAGGGGACAATTTTGTGACCATACCTGCAGCAATATTTGGTCTGTCGAGATACATATAGACCAACGTGTATATAGATCTTCACGTCTGATGAATTGACCATCAGCGTTGCTCTCTGTGAATTCCATGATATCTGCTGGGGCTGTATGATGGTTATTCGAAAAGAGAATGAAGATTTATTTAAAGACCACATACACATGATTTGCTCAGGAGAAATGATGTCTATGTGATCAGACATCACAAGCTCCATCCTTCCCACATATCTGTTGATGCTGTGGGGTGTCATCATCCTTGAAGCTTTGTCACAGAGTATATTTGAGACTCACCTCTCGTCAGAGATATCAGACTTTCTATAGTACCACTTGATGGAAACCCATGTCTTCTGTAACCATCATCAGAATGATCAGAACTGAAGAAGATGCGAAACAAACACACAGGAATACTCTTTACACTCTGGATTCTGATGTCATCTATCAGTCCATACCACAGTGTCCCACCATCACCTTTAATGGCGATGCTGACTCTTTGGCTTAGTACAATTTTTTGTTATGGTGAAGATTCTGTTTACTTATCACCCCGACTGAATGTGTGTGTCATGTTATCTGGTACATCCACTTTACCAGCTAGCACCACATCTTCTGCCTTCATGAGGTTGATTACTATTTCACATTAGTTTCATGCTGCTGGAAGAGAGTCAGACTACCTTGCACCTCAATGCATCACTTAAAGGTGCTGAAGTTTTGCTTGGATGGAGGCAACATGGCAGATGTTGAACGGGACGATGTTTATGGATACTGAGCAGTTGAGAAATGACCTATATTTATTCACCGCTTAAAACCAAGCGTAGACCCTTATATTACGACATATCTGGCAGTGACCATTTAGCCAATAACCTTTAGAGCGTGTCGACCCTGACTTTATGTCACAGCATGCAAGTCTTTGCCAGTCAGTTGCTTGGCAGTTTTGCATCTTGACTAACTCATCTATTTTCACTGCCATGGCACCTCTAACTCGCTCACGTACAAAGAAAGCTCTGGAAGCTGGGTCTACCGCTTCCACAACCATGTCTTACCGATTACTGGATGGTCCTTCTGTGATCAAACCAAGTTTTCAAAGTTTAGAAACCGAATCAAATTCCTCCTTTGATGAAGAAGAGCTCAATATTCTATATCACAAATGCCAGACCATGGTGTCTTCACCTCCCCCTCCTCACCAAGGGAGGCCTGAAGGCATGGACATGGACATGTGTGACGAAGATTTCAATGAAGATGACCTCGAGTCCATGTATCAAAAATGCCAGGATATGATGGAAAACGCAACTCTTTCCGAGATGGAGCACTTGGGGTCTTGTCAAGGGAGGTTGGATGTTGATGATGATGAATTTGATGAAGAAGAAGCCACTTCCATATATCAGAGATGCCAGGATGCATTGAACAAATCGGATCTCGACAAGGATTGTTCAGAGGATGATGAAATAGACCACATGAATGACAAGCTTGACAGTGACTTTGAGGAAGAAGAGCATGTCGATTCACGGGTTCCAGGTTCTCGTCCCCAGTCGCCCCAATCTGGCCAGGATGATGATGATGATGATGGGCCAACTATACATCACATCACCAGTATGTCCCCATGCCTTTGCACTCCATATTATCTACTTATTGTCTGTCCTTCTACAGTGTGCTCTATGGCAAGGCCCACAGTTTGGGTCTTTGCCTATCAAAGCCTGAATACCTTGAAACACGAAACCTGGATCGATGCCAACATTCTCAATTTCTATCTTCTATCTCTATGGTATTCCATCTTGGGGAGAGCACATGTTCACTATGTGGATTTCTTCTCTTCAATACCTTCCATTTCCTCCAACAATCTTTCTATTCCTG
Source organism: Boletus tylopilopsis (assembly GCA_038093875.1). Lineage (NCBI taxonomy): Eukaryota > Fungi > Basidiomycota > Agaricomycetes > Boletales > Boletaceae > Boletus > Boletus tylopilopsis. The sequence continues at coordinate 2,516 of JBBPTB010000706.1, read as the reverse complement.
GCGATCAACAAATTCAACGATTTCGACAGCTCCATCTGTTCAACTCCCTTCCTGGAGATTCCACGATCCCCATAGCATTTGTCGTCTTCTTCACAAACCATTTCTTCATCGCTGTCTTTGACTATGATAGGAACATGGCCTTCATTCTTGGACGACGCATCTCTGGAGCTATCACAGAATTGCCAGATTCTTATTATGACAAACAACGGGATGACTGGACCATATGGAATGGACCACTATACTGGAGACACATCACTGCCCTTCATGGGTATGATGCTGTGGAGCCTGATCAAGTCAAAGTACGAGTGTGTAATTGGATCCAGAATGACTATGACTGTGGTCCCATTGCATGCTTTGTCATGGAGTCCCTCATTAACACAGGTCTCTATAATATAAATAACACTCTTCATATTCCTCCCATTCCATGTGGTCATCGGCTTCGGCTTAAAATGCTCGTATCTATAAAGGAGGGCTGCCGAAGAAGCTGGGAAAATTATCGCTATCTCTCATCCTCAAATCTCCCTGCTGAAGATATATGGTCGCAGTTGGATGACACACCTGCAATCGGTGAGTGACTCATTCTCCAGATTCAGCAAGAAGCATCTGGAGAACAACATGTGGACATTATTCAAGAACTCAACGTGGTCACTGCCAATTGTCTTGAGTGTCAAAGGAGATATGCAGAACACAGGGGATGTTACTTCAAAAGGATTTGGTTGCAACATGTCTTGCTCCCAAGCAGCCATATCTTCCTTCCATCTTGCAAGCTCTTTTGCATAACAGGCTGAGAGGAAGACTTCAAATTCATGCAAGTCTTCTTTGTGCTCATTTCTTTCTGGTATAGCTTCAATGATCTTTCATAAGATGAATCCACCTATTTGGTGTAAGTAAGAACCAAGACAAGGATTTACATGCCTACCAAGTCCAATCATCTTTTTCCAATTACTATTGCCTATGAGGTCATCTAATGTGTCATGACAGTGACCTGGCCCCATCTCTTTTGTTACACTTACTGTGTTCAGTCGTCCCATGGAACTTTGAGTCAACAGAGGATGAAGTAATAGGTAGAAGCAGAGACAAGAGATAATAGCAAGAGCAATATGCTGAGAATAAGGATGTCTGTTTGATAAGGCAACAGGTTGGGCTTGCCCAACCTGATGTGTTATGCTTACTGCGAGCACATGCCCAGGCAGAATAAATGCGAGTCGAGAGGAGGTCAGATCGATAGTAGACTGAAGGTTAACCTTGTGCACTGTGAGCAAGAGGCCCAGCGGAGTGCGCATCCTGTACACAAAAGTGAGGCTGACGACCAGCTAAGGTGTGTTATGCTTACCGCATTGAGTCAACTCCTGGAACACGGAGTCGATGGAGAGCGAAGTAATAAGTGAAAGTGGAAGCGAGAGCAAAGAGCAAAGCGAGTATGCCAAGTAGGAGGAGGCCCGTTTGATAAGGCGACAGCTTGGGCAAGCACAAGCTGGCGCTGCCTTCTGCACTCTCATAAGAGCCTATTGGAAAGGCGAGTGGTCCTGGTTCCACTCGGATACAGTCGAGGCAAGTCAAGTCCTGCGTGGAACGCGCAAGGAGAGAGGTCTGTCGAGAGGGAGCCGATACAACGCAGTGTATTGCGTAGAACTAACTTAGGGGGCTCTACTACTGCGACAAGGGTTTATATACTACAGACGACAACGCACGGACTGTTGGGTCAACAAGGGCATTGCTGTTACGCTTACTGCAAGCACGTGCCCAAGCGGAATAAACGCTAGTCGGGGAGAGGTCGGATCAATAGTCAGCCAAAGTCAAACCTTATGCACTGTGAGCTAGAGGCCCAGCGAAGTGCGCGTCCTGTGCACAAGATGAGGCCGACGACCAACTAAGGTGTGACCTACGAGGAGCCCGACGTAGAGAGGCGGGCGACGAATGTGGAATGCAAGCGAGGTCAAGAGGGACAAAGTCTTGACGTCCGAGCACCAGTACACCAGTAAAGCGAGTACGATTGCAGGCCCTAGGCAAGGGCAGTGTCAAGTGCAGTGATACAGGCGTAGAACTAGCTTAAGGATCACTAGCTAGTACTCTGGCACTCTATATACTATCCAGAATGGCGCACAGACCATCTGGGCAAAGGGTGTCCTCCTAATGAGGAACAAAGGTCTTCCCACATCGGGAAGAGGGCAAAGGGTAATACCTGAATGGCAAGACGGCCATCAGGGCTAACGGGCTCCCGCTGTCAGGGAAGAGCAGAAGTGGTCAAGGGGACCAGCAGGGCATCAAAGAAGGGCTAGGTGAAACGTGAACCTAGCCTGACATAATGCCAGCGATGGGAATACTCATCCATCAGGCAGACACGGCTGGACGGAGGGTCAAGAGTGGTGCTCCGCAGCGAGGAAGGAAACTAGCTTAAAGTCCACTGGTAACGATAGTGGTAGGATCCGCTGTCCGGCGTGGCCACGACAGGAACTCCCATCCGTCGGGTGATCTAGGGTTGCCTATAGCAACCAAGAGTTGTTGTGAGTCATATC
>JBBPTB010000705.1:0-15356 GCA_038093875.1 Boletus tylopilopsis | reverse complement strand
GACTCGTTCAACCTGAGTTGCAAATACGATCAACATTTTGCAGAACACTGACGAAAAAAATCACTCACTGCTACTACCTTTGGCGAAGCTGACACGCTGCCTGAGTCAAACTCCCCAGACGGTAGGCTCGGCATCCGCACGGCCCAACTCGGTTCAGGGAGTGACAGAGCGGAATTTACAATCTCTGCCATCGCAGAGTTGCGCACCCTCCCGCTGCGAAAGTGGTGAAATCGAGTGCTTCACTAGGGCGGCGAACACGATGATGGGATCGCCGAGTGCCAGAAAACGCAGGACCACGAGATCCGGTGGGATTGCGGCAAACAGTGTCCGCTTGCAATGGCCCGTCTGCGTGGATTGCGGGGCCGGATTGGACTCGAAGAAGGTCAGGATCGAGGGGTTGCGGGGGTTCGCCTTGTGGCGTGCATAGTAACGGTGCACGGGTCGACTTCCTGGTGTCGTCGAGCGGGGAGAGGTTGAGCAACACAGGGGGGCGGGCATTGCGAGACGTATGGGCCGCTCGACCACGAGATCCGGCGGGTTTGCGGCAAGCGGTGTCCCTCGCAACGACCCATCTATGTGGATTGGAAAGGCCAAGGCGCATGCTGATGAAAAGAAGACGTTCGCTAAATATGGTTTCTTGTGATCGAGCGGGACAACCGATGTCGGAACGAAATGGACTCGAAGCAGGTCGGGATCGAGGCGTCGCAAGGGGTTCGCCATGCATCTTGCGGCGTGCATAACGGTGCACAATCCTGGTTTCATCGAATGGGGGGGGGGGGTCGAGTAACACAGGGCGGCGGGCATCGCAAGGCATGCGGGCTCGGCTTCGAAGGCATGCGTCGACATGTGCGAGAGACGGGAGGATGGGGTTCTGGAGAGAGTCGCGATGGGTGGTGCGCATGGGCTGAGAGGGACAAGGCAGGCGGTGCTAGTGGAAGGGCGGTGGGCGATAGACGATGGGTGACGAGCGATGGGAAGGACGACAAAGGAAGAGCCGGGTTTTATACCTTCTAGAACGTCCAAACTCCGCTGTTGCTATTCAGACCAAGACAGGCTGAGTTCCTATCACCGAGGATTTGAACATCCATGTCCGTTGTAATGGTTAGTACGGAAGAGTATGTATATCCATGGCTGGCTAATCTGGTATGCTTGAGGTCACTGGTGCTAGCAATTGGATCGCAGAGGGCCAAGATGATCCTTTACTGTCGCTTAGTCTTTTCGCCATCACCCATGATCTTCTCTTACCCAGGGACGCGTTCCTCACTGGGACTCATGAATAGCTTGGTGCAAGGATGTACCGGCGGGCCTTTGGTGAATCCCAGGTACGGCACAACCGATTTCAAATCCTCGTCATACTGATCGAGGGATGATAACCTTTCTCTAGTCGGAGCCGATCTCGAAACATTCACAGCAGACCTCGATCGTCCCAGACGGCTCACAGAAAATGAAACCCCATCCGTTCCCTCATCGTCGTCCTCATCTCCCTCCTCCTCAGACACTCCAACCCGGTCTCCCTCATCCGTGTCTTGTCCCGCTTTTGCTTCGTATTCATCTTGTCCAGCAACACTAGCAAACCCTCTTACTTCCCTCTCCACATCCCTCGTCTTCCCCCTGCTCTTCCTCCAACGCACCTTCGAGAATCGAGATCGGCGATCCGTGCCCCAAGGTCCTTGACCCTGTCACGTGCATCTGTGCGATCGCAAAGAAAAACCAAGCAGAAGAGATAAACCTGGGCAGAAGAGCATGCGGCGGGGTCGTTACCCTGAAGACAAAGACGAGGGGGACAACACGTTTGGATCTGCGCTCGACCCACTCTACTCCGTATCTACTCAGTGGTTCGGCCGAGTCGAACCTGATTTCAGCCTCTGGTTCGCCCTTATTCTGGTTAGGACCAGCCGATGCCGGCCGACGTATAGGGCAGCATGACCATCGACTCGGGCGTGACCGACTTGAATCGCGGAAACCCACCATTTACCCGATCAGCGCAGGACCCATGGACAATAGCTTTTGACGCAAGGAGGATGGCCCCAATGGGGCTTTCGGCGCTAGAACTAAGTTGTATTAATTGCCACACGGTTGTCGCGAGGCTTGTAGCATATAAGCTGTGGGTGTCCACAACGTATTTGGCACTCTCCCTCACCTAGTCCTTCCACACACACCTTTGCAAATTCGCCGACTGGAAATCTTGCCATGCCCAACGTCATACCACCCTGGGAGCAGTTGGGGAATCATCATCCTCAGCCATATCGTGTAATCCAGGCACATGATAGCTGGATCAACAACCTTGTGTGTCTTCCAGACGGACGACGAGTTATCACTAGCTCTGGCTTTAATGCCCGTACTGTGAAGATCTGGGATATGAAAAGTGGGGTGCAAGAAGGGATATCGATGGTGCATGGTGGTGTGGTAGACGATCTCGCAGTGACCCGGGATGGCAAAAGGATCATCAGCAGTGTTGACAAAGGAGGTATCAGAGTATGGGACGTGGAATCGCACCAGCTTGTTAGGGGATGGACTCACCAAAATCGATCCTCCAAGATTGCCATCTCGCCGGACGATCAGTTCATCGTGGTCAGTGGTTTGAGGAAGGTGGTTATTTACGATATGCAAGGGGAACTGGTCAGTTCCATCGAAGTCGACGGTTTTGTAAATGCTTTGTCGTGCTCCCCAAACGGCGACAAACTCGCTTGTGGCATGCTGGAAGCCAGCATCCACGTGTATGACATCAAGCAGCGCAAACTCATCCTCGGCCCACTCAGAGGCCACGAAGACGCTATCTGTTCCGTTCAATGGTCACGCAATGGCAGCAGACTCTTCTCCGGTTCATGGGACAAATCAATTCGCTGCTGGAACACACATACAGGAGAACAAATCAGGCATCCCTGGACAGGCCACACCAACTGGATACGCTCTCTCTCCCTTTCACCAAATGGGTCAATCCTTGCTACCGCATCCTGGGATAAAACTGTTCGTTTTTGGGATGCAACTTCGGGTCGTGCCATGGCACAATATCTACAACACGACCTCGAAGTCGATGTGGTTTCTTTCTCTCCCTCTGGCGAATACGTGGTATCGACAGGAACAGATGGGAAGCTGTACTTGTGGCGGGAACCTTGGTTCAAATTGGTCAGAAGGGCGCTCATAAAATATACATTGAATGTTCATTCTAACCTCTCTTTTCCTCTTGCAGACAAACCCTGTCGACCCCAAAGTGCCGCACTGCACCGGTGACCAGGATCAAGCACTCTTCTCCAACACAAACCATTTACCATACTCTGCGGGGATCTCTTGGACCGAACTTGACGTGAGCAATTGCATGTCACAGATCTTCAGCCTGCGCTCACTCACCATTCGAACTTCAAGGCAACTACGCTCAGTTCAAGCCGCTATGAATATAGAGCGTCGTCGTTGAAAGGGATGATGGATGCGAACCTGGTTGACGCTGAGCGAGTATGGCCCATTAACCCTGACGAGGTTGCTCAATTGAGTGCTCATGTCTACTGGTAGATACCTGAACCACATTGTCACATTCGACACATTCGACGCCCCATGCTACCTCATCCACATGCTGTCTTCCATCCGGCGGCGAAATCACCATTCGATATATCAACTTTGGGGTGCGTCGCATCACCACACTACAGTGGTACAACCACCTGATATAAATTTTGTCAGCGCATATTTCCGTTCTCCACTGGATCTGACTCCACATATCACCAGAACGGGTAATCAATATGTCGCAGGTGGACGTTTTGGCGATGTCTACAGGTGTTGGTACCATGATGATTTGCGAAAGGAGGTTCAAGTTAGTATATTGCACAGGTTCCTTTCTATTTAACTCTCCCGTAGGTTGCAGTAAAGGCTTTCCGATTCACGTTTGCAACAGACGGAGATGCAAGCGAACATTCTCTCAAGGTAACTTATACCGTTGAAAGCTTGTAAACACCGTTAAGTCCCCTGTAGATGGTCCGTCGAGAGCTCGGGATTTGGAGAAGACTCAACCATGTCAATGTCGTTCCATTCCTAGGAATTGCATATGGTTTTGGGTTGTATGGTGCAATGTCATTGGTGTCGCTTTGGATGTCCAATGAATCTCTCCATCGCTTCTTAGCAAACCATCATGACGTGCTAGCTTTAGACCACCAACTTCGGTTTGTACGTCCACCAAATATCTACCACATCTAGGTTTTCTAATCACTCTGCAATAGCTACTGGATATTGCAAACGGGTTACAGTACCGTGCGTCAGTGTTATTATCATCAAGGCTGGGACAAACATGACGCATGTAGTGCATTCATTCCCGATCGTTCATGGGGATCTAAACTGCGTGCGTCAGTTTTGGCTCTCCTAGCATCCTCTTGGTCTCACAAAGCGATAGAATAATGTACTTGTCGATGCAGATTACACCGCACGCTTGGGCGATTTTGGTTATGCTTCATTGGTAGGCATTATTCCAGAAGCCCTGTCGTATCTCCGAAGATCTACTGCGCGATCCGGAGCATTGCGCTGGATTGCACCAGAGCAACTTGAAGTTGATCCAGAAGAGACGTTCGTCCGAACAGCCAAGAGCGATGTATGGTCATTTGGCTGTGTCGTTCTTCAGGAAGGTTGGATGCACATGAAATTCAATCCCGTTCTGATATTGTTGCAGGTGTTGTCTGGCAAAGAACCATGGTCAGAAGTCCGTGAAGACTCGGCCATCGTCTTGCAATTGGCAAGGGGACGAAAGCCTCGCCGACCTGACTCTCGTGCACTGGATGACTCGCATTGGAATTTGATTCAAGATTGCTGGGGGACTGTAGGGGAGCGACCTGACATAGAGACGATAATCCCTACTGTCGAACGGTTTCTGGATCACTGCCCAGCCTCCGTTCCTCTTCCTGAGTTGATCGGGTCAAGGTTGAGTCAGGATGCTTCCTCGTCTCTCACCTATCCTACCATGGATTACTCGATGAAGAATATCAATCCCCGTGTCAAAGGTGATCAGAAAAGGTACGAATGTCTGATTCAGTCATCATTGTGCTGACGATCAATGCTATCCACTACCAAGGCCATTATTTTCAACAATGCAAGTCCGTTTGTCGTTTCGCGCTTTCTACCTTGCTGAACGTGAATGTAGCGAGCCGTCTCACCCCATTCTCAATGGTGGATCATTTATCCCTCCGTTTCGTTCATTCAAAGGTAGCGTACGCTTTAAATTATGTCTGGGGAGGAAGGCTATTCACGGGCGCTAGCCTTAGCGCCTCCCTCCCGTCATCACCCACTGAGTCAGCGTACACAATTGGAGCTTGAGGCTCGCATCCCCAAAAGCAAAAGCGCATAAAGGATGTAACATTGTCACTTCTCTTTGTGACGAGTCGGTTTTGTATGTGTGATATTGTATGGATACGAATCATTCCACTGAAACTCTTCATTTATAGTGCAAACACGCGATGCGAAAGGTTTTTTTGTGAATGATGCAGCATGGAACGTGTCTTTCGTTTTTCTTGGTCAGCTGGAGGTGAAACGTCTAATCATGCCTTGCCGTCAATAGAGATATAGAAAAGAGTCCTGATTGACATGATATTGATACACGGGGAGGCAACATGATACAGTGTGGTTGAGAGTCTTAATACTTGCCGCCTCCAACGATGCTGCATCTGATCAACCACGATGAGCCGCCATACCTCCACACGCGTCTCGAGCACCGAACCCTTCTGCCACTTGAATGACTTTCAAGGTCACCCGACCACGTGCCTCGAAATTGCAGTCTCTCGATAGGGGCTGTTCGACAACCAGATCGTGCGGGGACACGCCAGGTAGACATGTCTAGCGTTGTCATTTACTTAATAAAACGGGGAATGTGATATCTGAATTCTATCATTGCGTACGTGAGTAAGCAACAGAGGAGAGTGGACCGACCTGACTCGAACAGTGATTTTATGGTAATCACCGCCAACTTTGTCGATCAGATTATTACCTGTGCCATACTCGACGGTGAAGAGCGCCCGCCCAGGACAACTCGGAACGGAGGTTGACGAGTCTGGGTCGATCATGATCTCGTCCTCGATTTCGCTTCGTGCAGCGAGGAGGTAATTGACATCCCCTTCCGGACGTGCGGGACACATTTTTATGTGCACCACTCGAGAGCAACATCGACCGCAGAACGCGCGTGTCCCTACTCCCAAAACCAGACAATGGGCGTCATGTTCTACTTACATACTGGCGAACGAAACGAATCACCGAGCCGTCACGTATAGCGGGTCGGCGAGGTGATGCAAAGCTGCAAAAACACGAGATGTGAATGATCAAAGAAAACCGGCAAAGAACGAACCATCTGAATGAGTGCAGGTTCCGCCTCACATCGTTCGCAACTCTGTCCAGAGGTCAGTGCTAGGTTTGAGATCGAAATATTCTTGTCAATGAACGAAACACAGAGCCTTTGGGAGGTGACGAGTATGATGTGGAGACAGCCATGGAGGAAGAAATTTCGCACGAACCAGCAACCTCGACTACATGGCCCAGGATTAATGATCTAGTGTGCGCTTATTGCGGGTACAGCGTCAACTTGAAGTACGTCATGTGAGGGCTGAACGGAGGAGGCGCACAGGTTTCTATACTTAGGCCCGAGCTGCGGAGGTCGACAGCATTTTCTCCCGGTTGCTTCTTCCGCTACGCACCCTTCCCAAATCCGCCATCTCAAAAATCAGCTTGACCATCATGTCCGACGTCATAGCACAGCAGTCTGACAGCGATAGTCCTCACCCGCTTTGTGTAATCTCAACACATGACACCTGGATAATGTGCCTTGGGTATCTTCCAGACGGACGACGGGCTGTGACTGGCTCTTTTGATGGAATTACGAAGATCTGGGATGTGGAAAGTGGGATGCAAGAAGGAATACCGATGGAGCAGGAAGGCATAATATTTGATCTTGCAGTGACCCGGGGTGGCAAAAAGATCATCAGCAGCCTCGAGGAAGGAGTTATCAAAGTGTGGGACGCGGAGTCACGCCAAGTTGTCAGGAATGGAAACACCCAAATGAAGGCCCTGCTATTGCCATCTCGGAAGATGACCAATTCTTTGCGGTCGGTGGTTTGGAGAATGTGGCTGTTTATACCATGCAAGGGGAACTGGTCCGTTCCATCAAAGTCGACATTGGTGAGGCTTTGTCGTTCCCTCCAAACGGTGACAAACTCGCTTGTGGTACAAAAATTTTCAATCATCGTCACGACATCCACGTGTATAACGTCAAGACTAGCAGGCTCATTTCCCGCCCGCTCAGAGGACACAAAGATTTCATCCATTGCGTTCTGTGGTCACGCGATGGAAGTAGACTCTTCTCCTGCTCAGATGACAAAACGATTCGCTGTTGGAATGCATATACAGGAGAACAAATCGGGCGTCCCTGGACAGGTCACACCAACTTGGTACGCTCTCTCTCCCTTGCACCGAATGGGTCAATCCTCGCCAGCGCGTCCACGGATAAAACTGTTCGTTTTTGGGATGTAACTTCGGGTCAGCCCATGGGACAGCATCTACAACACGATGATGAAGTTCAGGCGGTTTCTTTCTCTCCTTCTGGTGAATATGTGGCATCGGCAGGAAGAGACGGAAAGTTGTACTTGTGGTTTGGATCGGTCGGAGATCAGGTATGTTCAGTACGGTTATAGGACATATGTTAGTGCCCATTGTTTTCTTTTGCAGACAAACCCTGTCAACTCCAATGTGCCGCGTAGCATCCGAGTCAGTGACCAACCTCAAGCACTCTTCTCCAACCCAGTGCTCCCACCGTACTCTGCGAATGTCCCTTGGACCAAACTTGATGTGAGCGATTTCATGTCACAGACCTTCAGCTTGCTCTCACCATTCAACCTCCAAGGCAACTACACACGGTTCAAGGCTTCTTGAAGATAGAATGTCAGCGTCGTTGGAGGAGATGGATTCGCACCACGCGAGTCAAATTAACGCTAAGCAATTATCCACTTTTTAGTGCGTCACATCACTACTGTAGTACGATCACCTGATCTCAACCTTGTTAGCACACATTTGTCTCCCCCACTGGATCTTACTCCCCATATCTTCAGAACGGGTAACCAGTATGTCGCAGGTGGAGGTTTTGGTGATGTATACAGGTGTTGGTATCATGACGACTTGCCAAAGGAGGTTCGAGTTGGTATATTGCACAGGTTCCTTGCCATTTAACTCTCCCGTAGGTTGCAGTAAAGGCTTTCCGATTCACGTTCACAACAGACGGAGACGCAAGCGAAAAATCCTTCAAGGTAACTCATCTCGTCGAAAGCTTGTGTACACCGTTATCACAAGTTACGCACAGATGCTCCGTCGAGAGCTCGGAATTTGGAGGAGACTCAACCGCGTCAATGTCGTCCCATTCCTGGGAATTGCATATGGTTTTGGGTTGTGTGATGCAGTCTCATTGGTGTCACTTTGGATGCCCAATGAATCGCTCCATCGCTTCTTGGCGAAGTATTATGACGTGCTGGCTTTGGGACATCAATTTCGTTTTGTGCGTCCACTGAACATCTACCCCATATCTATGTTTTATAACCACATTGCGATAGCTGCTGGATGTTGCGAACGGGTTACAGTACTGTGCGTTATTGTTATCGTATTCATGGCTGGGACAAACATGACGCATATAGTGCATTCATTCCCGATCGTTCACGGAGATCTAAACTGCGTGCGTCTGTCTTGGATCTCATCCTCGTTGTCTCACAAGACGACAAAATAATGTGCTCCTTGATGTGGATTATACTGCACGTTTGGGCGATTTCGGTTATGCTTCGTTGGTAGGCATTATCCCAGAAGCTCTGACATACCTCCGAAGATCCACTGCACGACCTGGAGCGTTGCGCTGGATTGCACCAGAGCAAGTCGATCCAGAAGAGACGTTCATCCAAACAGCCAAGAGCGATGTATGGTCGTTTGGTTGCATTGTTCTGCAGGAAAGTTGGATATGTACGAGAGCTGGTTCCGTTCTGATGTTCTTTTAGGTGTTGTCCGGAAAAGAGCCATGGTCAGAGGTTCGTGAAGATATGGCCATTGCTTTACGATTGGCAAAGGGACAGAAGCCTCGCCGACCCGAGTCTCGCGTACTGGATGACTCGCATTGGAATCTGATTCAAGATTGCTGGACGAGCATAGAGGAACGACCTGACATAGAGACAATAATTCCTACCATCGAACGATTTCTGAATCATTGTCCAGCCTTCCTTCCTCTTTCGGAGTTGATCGGCTCAAAGCCTCCCGCCCGGCTTACCATAGACCACCCAACCACGAATATCGACTTTGCTAATGGTGATCAGAATCGGTACGACATCTGATTCCATTTTCATCGGTGCCCCCTTGCAACGACCCGTCTGCGTGGATTGCGGGGCCAGATTGGACTTGAAGCAGGTCGGGATCGAGGGGTTGCGGGGGTTCGCCGTGTGGCGTGCGTAGTAACGGTGCACGGGTCGACTTCCTGGTGTCGTCGAGCGGGGAGAGGTCGAGCAACACAGGGCGGCAGGCATCGCGAGGCATATGGGCTCGGCGTCGAATGCATGCGTCGACTTGTGCGAGAGACGGGTTCTGGAGAGAGTCGTGATGGGCAATGTGCATTGGCTGAGAGGGACGAGGCGGGCGGTGGAAGGGCGGTGGGCAACAGATGATGGGTGACGAGCGATGGGAAGGACGACAAAGGAAGAGCCAGGTTTTATACCCTCTAGAATGTCCAAACTCCGCAGTTGCTATTCAGACCAAGACAGTTCGAGTCTTTATCGCCAAAGATTTGAGTGCGCCTGGACGTCCATGTCCGCGGTAATGGCTACGGAAGAGGATGTATACGCATGGCTGGCTAGATTGGGTATACTTGAGGTCAGCGCTAGCAGTTGGATCGCAGACTGGTTGTGGTCAAGACGCACGATGAACCTTTGGCTAGTCGCTTAGCCTTTTCGTCACCCGCTGCAATCTTTCCTTACCCCAGGACGTGTTCCTCAGTGGGACTCGTGAGTAGCTTGGTGCAAGAACGTACACAGAGTCAATGTGATCTGGAATTCCAGGTACGACACAACCGATACTTACTGATCGAGGGACCACGTCCTCATTTCTCTACTCGGGACCGATCTCCAAACATACATAGCAGACCTCGATCGTCCCAGGGAGCGGAGGAATGAGGCTCACACGGAACGTGGGGGGTCGTCGTCGTCTTCTCCCTCGTCTTTGGACACTCCAACCCCGCCTCCCTCAACCACGCCTTGTCCTGCTTCCGCTTCGCCAGCGACACCAGCAAATCCTCCTTCTCCCTCTCCACGTCCCTCATCTTCCCCTGCTCCTCTGCCAACGCACCCTCCAGATCGGCGACTCGTACGCCGAGGTCCTTCACCTGTGCGCGTGTGTCAGTGCAATCGCAAAAGAAAAAACCAAATACAGGAGGCGACCCTGGGGAGAAGTACGCGCGGCAGGGTCGTCGAGCTGTGCTTGGAGGTTCTCCATCTCGGTCGCCTGTGTATGGATCACGTCGCGCAGCGAGTCGATCAACCTGACCTATTCTGCACTGGGGTCTACAGAGCACACGAAATCGTCAGAGGGACGACCGACGACATGGCAAACTTACCCGAAGATGAAGAGGAGGGGGACAAGGCGTTTGGGTCCGCGTTCAACCCACACTGTACTGTATCTAACGAATCACCAAGGTGTCGGTGAACCACGTCCAGCCAAACCACGCGACGAAGACTCACGGTGGTTCGATTTCCGGAAATTGACAAACGCCCAGTCGAACCAGATCTCAGCCTCTGGTTCGACCTGATTCCGGTTAGGACCAACGCCAGCACTGGAAGACGTATAGGACACCATGACCATCGGATCAGGCGTGACCGAGTTGAATCGGACATCCTCCCGGAAACGTGTCATTGTCCAGCGCATCCACACGAAGTGAGCGGTTGATCGGGTGGATTATCAATCTAGAATACCGGCAAGTAAGAGATGAGTACTGTGAATCTGAGAAGAAGACGACGCACCACGCCTAAGCCACCAGCTTCGAGGGACCAGAGTCAAGTAGAAAAAGATACTCCCCTTCCAATACCCTCACTTGTCCGCAACATCCACCCACAATTTGGGCAGGAAGGCCACGGGAATATTTTCGGTGAAGAGTGAGATGAGCCTTTGTGGTGCCTATCATCAGGTGGAGGGGGTCTCTGTCATTTTCCGTGGAAAATGGTTTTTCAGGCCACGATGATGGAGCTTTCGGCGCTAGAACCAAGTTGCATTGCCACATGGCTGCCTCGAGGCATGTAGCATATATTTAAGCTGTGGATATCCACCACGTGTTCAGCACTACTCCTCACCTAGTCCTTCTACCACGCACCTTTGCGGATCTGCCAACTGCAATTCTAGCCATGTCCAACGTCATACTATCGTCGGACAATGATAGTCCTCACCCATATCGTGTAATCCAGACCCACCATTTTATCGGATATCTTCCTGATGGACGAGTTGTCACTGACTCTGGTGACAGAACTATCAAGGCCTGGAATGTGGAAAGTGGGGCACAAGAAGAGATATTGATGAAGTTGGAGGACGCCACATCCAATGTTGCAGTAACCCGGGATGGCAAAAAGATCGTCTGCAGTCCCGATAAACGAGATATCATCCAAGTGTGGGACGTGGAATCGCACCAACTTGTCAAGGAATGGATTCACACAGATGATTGTCCCACGATTCTCGTATCACCGGATGGTCAGTTCGTCACGGTCGGTGGTTTCACTTGGGATTCAGGGGATATTTCTATTTATAGCGTGGAAGGGGAAATGGTCTGTTCCACCGACGAGTTAAGAACAGTCAGTGCTCTGTCGTTCTCCCCAAACAGCGACAAACTCGCTTGTGGCACGTTTGGCGGTGACATCTACGTGTATGACCTCACGACAGGCGATCTCATCCTTGGTCCACTCGAAGGACACGAAGATTGTATCGAATCCGTACTTTGGTCACGCGATGGCAGCACATTCTTCTCCGGTTCATGGGACAAATCAATTCGCCGCTGGAACGCACGTACAGGAGATCAGATTGGGCATCCCTGGAGAGGCCACACCGAACTCATATACTCTCTCTCCCTTTCACCGGATGGGTCGATCCTCGCCAGCGCGTCCGGTGATGAAACTGTTCGTTTTCGGGATGCAACTTCGGGTCGTCCCATTGGACAACGTCTGCAACACGGCAATGAAGTCAGTATGGTTTCTTTTTCTCCCTCTGGCGAATGGGTGGCATCGGCAACATGTGATGGCAAGTTGTACTTCTGGCGGCTACCCTGGTTGAAATTGGTCGGAGGGTATGATGTACGCTCATAGAATGCATGCTTGTTGATATTCGTTCTCATTGCTTTTTCACCTTTGTAGACAAGCCTTCTCAATGCTGGCGTGCCGCGTAACACCATCGTTGACCCAGCACCAGCAACCTTCTTTCGTCCAGCGCCACCTCCATCATACTCTGCCCACATCCCTCGGACCTACCAAGCGTTGCTTCCCGGCCCTGATGTAAGAAATTACAGTCTTCCAGCTTGCTTTCCCTCTTAGAAATCCAAGGTTTTCACAGCACCCGCTTCGAGTGATCTTGCTCCAGCCCCATTGGAATACAATCCATTCCCTGACACCCTCACCCATCCGTCAACTTCTGAGGAAGGTCCTCCGGAAACGTCGCCCACGTCTGATCAAGTAGATCTGCACCACATCCTTGCGGATGCCTCCCTCACGCTTATAGAACGCCAGCGCATATTTGATATACAAATTCGTAAACTGGTTAGAACGTCTATCTACTTCCTTGTACAATCTTTACTGCATATATCTTACAGATCGATCTTGCGACGTCGAATGGGATTCGCATCCCCCATGATCTCGTCCCTGCGAGCTCCGAGGCCGGTGTACAACGTGCTCCACCGATATGGAGTAGGCTTGAGTGCATAACGGATGAGGACGATCGGAGCCGGATGTAAGTTTTCCATCTCTGCGTTGATAAGTCATCTCTTTGCGAACGGCGAGCGTGCCGTGTTTGTTGCAACGGAGAACCTTGGACATTGCACAGGATCAGAGCCTCTCCCCGATGCTCAAGCGCTCACCATTCAATTACAGGTCCGCTCCGGGAATGGAACCCTCGACGTCCGTCTTTCGTTCCACTCCAGATGGAGACACGAAAAAGATTCGCAAAATCGACAAGATCAAAGAAAAGCTCGTCGAGATGCTTCGTGAGTCGCTTCCGAGCGCTCGCATGCATGACAACTCACCCGACACCCACTCGTACAGGTCAAGTCGGATTCAAGTTGTCGACCGGTCGGCTGCCGTGGTCCACCCTCGAAGGTGACTTGCGGAAGAAGGGATACACGATCCTCAACTGGCCGTGCGGTGTCGTTCGCGACAGAGACAAGGGCGTGTCTGGGCTGAGCGTGGAGGACGCAGACAGACTCCATGACGCACTCTTCGTCGACAAAGCACGCATTCAGTTCGTTCGATGCAACGAGGGTGAGTCTTCGCGTATATATGGCATGATCGCGTTCTCAGAAACTCTGCAGGCGACGATTGCGTCGTTTCAGAGGATCGTTCCCTCGTTCTAGCGGCGGGAAAGCAGGCGAGGTTCAGAATCATTACGGCGGAAGGATACCCTCGTAAGAAGTGGCGTGTATAGAGAGCCGGGTTTCCTCCCATGTGTCGCAAGCTCAGCAAGCGGTCTACTACCTATGTGAGAGTATGAAGGGTTTGAAAAGCAAACCGGATCTCGTCGAGAGGACCGATCTCGCACGCTAGCAATGGAAAGGGAAGCTAAGGTCGCCAACTACGTGCATGCTGACGCGTGCAACGATGACTTCAGAGTTCAACGAACACTATGTGAATAGATGCTACTTGCTGCTTTGAACCTCCGAACTTGCATGGAAAGATCTGGTATTGGATGATTCAGAGCAACGACGATCTTATACATATTATTGTGGTCCTTCATGTTCGTACGCTGTACACTCGCTGCATCACCATTGATGTCCGTGAGCGGCAATTCTGAAGGGACAGGCGAACTCGGTGATGCTTCTCAATGTCATAACCACAATGAAAGATGATACCGGCTCACTGCAACGTTTCTCCAAGACATGCAAGACACCATACAGGAAAACGAGCATCGCCATCATATTCTCAGTCATACAAACCAAGAAACAAGGTAGCATAAATAAAGTGTCGCCCTTTGCCTCCACCCCTTTCCGGCCACCATCAACTTGAGCTGCAAGTACGATCAACATTTTACAGAAAACTTTTACGGAAAGAACACTCACCGCCACGACCTTCGGCGAGGTGGTGACAATACTTGAGCCAGAAATGCTTCCAAAGTCCTCTCGAATGTCGAGTCTACTTGATTCCACTGACCGTGACCCCCAGCGACTAGCGTTCCCCAGACGGTAGAATAGGCATCCGCACAACCCAACACGGATCAGGGAGTGATAGAGCGGAATTTACAGTCCCCGCCATCACAGAGTAGCGCCTCCTTTCGCTATCGAGAGGCGAAAAAGGTTCCGTGCGTATGATACCAGGATCGCCGCGTGCCAGAAAACGCTCGACCATGAGATCCGGCGGGATTGTGGCAGGTAGACGCCATTGCAATGACATGTCCACCTTGTTTGGAGGGTAAAGGTGGAGCCGACGAAAAACAGAGGTTCGATGATGAGCGTTTCCTCTGCTCGAGCTGGACAACCGAGGTTGGAACTGGATGGACTCGAAGCAGGTCGGGATCGAGGCGTCGCAGGGGGTTCGCCATGCATCTTGCGGCGTGCATAACGGTGCACAATCCTGGTGTCATCGAGTGGGGAGATGTCAAGCAACACAGGGCGGCGGGCGTCGCGAGGCATATGGGCTCGGCTTCGAAGGCATGCGTCGACTTGTGCGAGAGACGGGAGGTTGGGGTTCTGGAGAGGGTCGTGATGGGCAGTGTGCATTGGCTGAGAGGGACGAGGCGGGCGGTGGAAGGGCAGTGGGCGATAGACGATGGGTGACGAGCGATGGGGAAAACGACAAAGGAAGATTCAGGTTTTATACCCTCTAGAATGCCCATTGACAAACTCCGCAGTTGCTATTCAGACCAAGGCTTCCTATCGCCGAGGATTTGAATGCGCCTGGACGTCCATGTCCGCGGTAATGGTTATGGAAGAGGATGTATACGCATGATTGGGTACAGTGGATCGCAGAGTGGTTGTGTGGTCAAGATGATCCTTTGGCTACTGTCACTTAGCCTTTTCGCCAGCCCACCATCTTTCTTACCCAAGGAGACGCGTCCTAATTGGGGCTCGTTTGGAGAGGGTGCTGGGGTGGACACCCCCTGGTGACACGGCGGAAGGGGCCCGGGGAGGACTAGCGAGG